>CAJDSM010016152.1:14465-26129 GCA_903981925.1 Ostrea lurida
ATGTTTACTTGTGTAAGATTTATCAGTTGCATATTAGAAGGCTATATATTCATATAATTAATTGAGCAAATATTAATGACCTTATCATATATTTCATGCTGATTTCTATACCTTGTCATATATTCTGAAATGGAAAAAAGGCTACCTATTCAAGCGGCACATCCCTATCCACTAGTATATAGGAATATTCTAACTGTGATTCGGTCCCCTCATCACAGTTAGAAATCCTTCCCTATACTCGCAATGTAGAAAATCGGAGTGGATCCACTCCGAAATGAATTTCACAGCTATTCGATACAATGAGCATAAATTAGTTTGGTAACAAACTTTTCTTATATCTGTAAATCCTTTAAATGAAGAAAATCCAAAGAAAAATGTGTCAGCACGAGTCATTTGAAATTTCACGATTCAAATTTGGATGAAGAGAAATGGCTGTGCAATGCGGCCCCAGTATATTTATAAAAATAAAATTTTCTTGTTTCGTGCTAAATTTACATGGTTCATTTCATTAACATTTGTACTTTTATGATTTCAATGTTATATGGAGCATACATTCACTACAAACGATATATTGAGTCTAAGTTCAAGCTTGGGGTTAACGTTTCCTCATTAACTGAAATTATCATAGGCATTTAGCCCCGCCCACACTTTTACAGATCAAAAAACATAATTTCGATGAAACGTACGGTTTAAGGATTCAGGCTGTGTTTGAATATCATTAAACACTTTTAAAATTCGTACAGCGATACCCGTATGATAAATCGCCGCTATTTTAAAAAATAAATTAAGGAAAATTTCAACAGCACCTCTCCATTATGGAAACAGATTTTGAACCCATTGACCCTACCTTGAATCTCTCGCTCTATACAAAAGACGATACACACGTGATTTGAATGTATAGTCCTTCAACGTCTCGTGATTTTTAAAAAAGTGCTTCGATACATAATTTATTTACCAATACACTAAATCTACTTTGATAAATTGTATTTAGATAAATGTATATATATTATTTAAATATACGTGTAGTTTTCAACAGCAGAATTCGCAGCAAGGGTTTTCGGTCCACTCCGCTCCCCGCACAGGGAGCGGGGTGCACGAAAACCCTTGGCTAGCGAAGAAAAATAAGTTTTTCTAACAAAATGATAGTTTTACATCTTGCAAGGTAAATGCACAGTAAATGTCCTAGCATTGATTTAATAGGATCCAACTCATTAATAAATTAATTTGTTACGAGATTGACTGAATCTATATACCGTAAATGATATATACACAAACAGTTACATGCTGATTGGGCGTAGCATTGCAGATGGTTGGTGGTCTGAACCATTTTATTATGGCAGAGTTATGGTAAGTTCATGATACAAAAAGAGAGAGTTCGACGCAACTATTCCGATGTAGGGGATGAGTGTTCTAAAATTGGAAATGATTTAGTTAAAATGAAATTAAAATAATATATACAAGCGACAAGGAAAAGTAGGGTGGTGTGAATTGGACTATAAGCGTTCAGGTGTGTTTGATTTGATCTATGTCGTTAAAATCGGGAATACGCTAAGAATGCTTAATCTTTCTGTTTAGACCCTCACTCCCTTTATATTATTCATGGAAAGAGTGACTATTTACAAACTTTTGCGAAAACTGCGTAGTACACGGAGCAGAAAATTGGGCGGAGGTCCTGAGACTTCTATCTGTCGCAACATTCCATCAGTGAGACATCACACACTGCTGATTTGAGAACGTCGTATACATTTATAGAAATCATATCGTTCTGTGAGCGTTGGTATAACATTCTAACCTTATAATAATAGGTGTAGATTTGTAGTCGAGAAATGTCAACAACAGGGGGACGGCGCATGGCACATTGCATGGGACGACTGACAGCTCTTTGACACACTGAACGACAGTGTAAGATGTGGCGCGGAATTAGCGGGGAGCATCAGGCGAGGAGCAACACTAATATATTGAAGGATCTGAGAGAGGGGCCGTAGCTGAAGCATCTGGAATGTCTTATGAAAGTATGCGGGTTATTGGGTGGGTAGAGGGGGCTGTTAGTGGTGGGCACACTTGGTAAAATTTAGAATTGCTTCGAATCCAGAAACAGAGCACAGATTTTAGTAGAAGTATACTATTAAAAAAAAAGGCCTTTTGAACACTGATAAGTGGGGGGACGATGGTGCGGTGTAATATCACCACTATAAAATGTAAAGTGGAGGTATCACACTTTGTAAATTTGGGATTGCATGTGAGAGCGAGACGTTGCAAATACAGTGCAAAAAATAAGGAAAAAATAAAAAAGGTCTTCTTCGTAAAATCTGGGGTGGGCAGGGGGGGGCCACAATCTATAATTATGAAAAGTGGAGGGGCACACTTGTAAATTATGTGACAGGCAAAAGAAATAAAAAAAAAGGTCTGTTGAACACTGAATAGGGGGGGGCAGGGGGGGGGTCAGCTACCAAGATATGGTTTTATTGCAGAAAAAAAATTTTAAATTGACGACAGAGTATGAGGATTGGCGGCGCGCGGGGGGAGAAACGCCTATTACGCTTTTGCATGATATGATACAATCGTGCTAGAGTCTTAGAGAACGCATACCCCATGTTTTATGAAATGGGGGTGGGAGAGGCAATGTTAACCAAGACGTCGGAGACAATGTTTTAAAGACTAAACAGTAGTTTAAATTCATTTAACAGGTTTTATAACTTCTCAATCTCATTTTATGGCTCATGTAGACCGTATTTACAAATTTTGTTTTTGCGAGTATAGGGGTGGAATTCTATCGTTAAACCGGGTCCGGAGGACATCTGTCATTTTAACGATAGAACGGTCTATCTAGTTCAATCTATGCGAGTTATCTTTCCGTGCACGATGCACTACCTTGTTGCGCAGCATCAGGGAAATGCAGCAAGGTCGTTACGATCTTTGCCCAGGAAGAGATCGAGCAATGATTGACTTATGACGCGGTCAATGCAATGTGTGAGGTGGCCTCGGCTTCCTTTCGAGGCACCGCTTACCGGGTTGCAAAAAGGTTAAAATAATGAATTTGAACAAAGATCAATCCCGTTTACTACGGGCTCACGGCGGGTGTGACCGGTCAGCAGAGGATGCTTACTCCTCCATGGCACCTGATCCTACCTTCGCTTTGTCGGAGGTCCGTACGTGTTGCCCTACACTCGATTTTGTATATGTTTTTTTGGATTATGATTACGTTTAACACGATGTTACCTTCGCCTATTTGTATCAATTAATTAACAAATTAATTAAAAAATCCAGAACACAATATGGAAATTAGGGCAAGCACATACTCCTCGAAGAACGGATTAAGTGCCTAGGAGGATGAGGTATTCCTGTTGAACGGTCGCAACCGAAATGAGGCCTATAGCTATTAACTGAATAATCCGTAGTTCAAATCAGTATATAAAGAAGGGTCTAATAATGACAAAAGTGTAGGCTGTTGATGTTCTTGCTCAGGAGGTTAAAGGTTGCAGCCCAACTACGTCTGCGTCTATCTGTAAACAACAATATACAAACAAAGCAATTCTGTAAAACATTAAATTGTAATTGCTCTCGTGTACCAAGATGACATATTAGTTAAGGAGAGAAAAAATAGATCATCGTGATTTCACATCAAATGATTTTGTCGCCAATACAGTTCTAGATGATTTTTTTTTTTTTTTTTTTTTTACAATTTTGTAGTACTGTGAAGCTATGTTTTCACACACAGTCACGTTTAAAGGCAGCATTTCATATACGAGTATTCTATGGTCGTTATAACGATCTAGTTTACAAGTACAGCCTGCCATAATTGGGTCAAATGCTGTCTGAGGTATTTCATAGCAATCGTTCTACTCAGTTTACCTGATCAAGACAATGGGATCACGGCGGATATGACTGATCGAAAGGGGATGCTTACTCCTCCTAGGCACTTGATCCCACCTCTGGTGTGTCCAGGGGTCCGTGTTTGCCCAACTCTTGTTTTTGTATTTTATTTGACGAGATTGATCACTGTTCGTTATCTTTGCCTTGACACCCATCAATAATCCGAGTAAAATTCACAGAATGTGATCCTATTTTCCGGATCACAATAAAACTGCGTTAACAAAGAAAAAAATCACTGTATGCTTGTGTTTTTGATATATCAGGAATACATTATTTATTTCATCGGCTCACTCCGTTTAAAGGACTCACAGCGGGTGTGACCGGCGGTCGACGGGTGATACTTAATCCTCCTAGGCACCTGATCCCACCTCTGGTATATATAGGGGTCCGTGTATGCACAACACTTCATTTGTATGCCGATAGGATTTATATGAGATTGATCACTATTCGTTACTTTCACCTTTTCATACATTATATGATAGTATGATTTTAAAAAAATTCAGGTCAGAAACCTAAGGCTGGTTGACTCAAAAGTACAGCTTCATCTAGTATATTCTCTAGAACGAAATAATCTTCATAATATTCCTCTTTTCGCGCTTTAAGAATTGAAAGACGACAACCCTTGAAGAGAAAATATGACCAAATTCACAAGGATATATTGGAGACGAGCATTTTGAACAAATCGTTTCCGTGGAAACTATAACTGATGAAATTAATGTTGTTGAAAATGTCCCAGTCTTTAACGATTTTTGTACCCAAACAGACAAGCATTTGTGCTTCTAGGATAAACTCTTTGATGTCGATCTTCACATCCGCTTTGTAACTAACACTCTTCTTCATCTCAGCCCGAAATATGTCCTATTCGTTGTCTGTTGGCACATAAGGCTTGCACAGAACGTCTCTATTTATTCCTGTAGGCTGCTGCTGCTCTTGCTTCATTTCCCAATCTCCAGCAAACATTTGTTCTCTCCAATGTGCTTTGCTATGTTGTTTTTGGTCGCCCACACTTTATTTTTCTTTTGCGTGTCTGTGTATGCGGCCACTGGTAGGATTTTGTCTCTAACAATCTTCTGCTTCCTTCCATCCTTGTTCCCTGTCTTCACTTCTCACTTGAGATTTCAATTTTATCTTCATTATCCCTTAGATTTGTTTTGGAATATGTCTATCATTTTCTTATCTCCTTTGTTCATTTTTCATGTATATGTATTGATTCCATATAAAATATTGGTTGTACTAGTATTTTGATTTAGTTTTCTTTTTTGATGTTGCTGTCCGGCCCATATCTTCTTAAGACACGTAAAGGTGTCCATTGCTTTCGATAGTCTGTTTTTGATACCTCCCTTTCCTTCACCTTCTGGTGTCACTGTTGTTCTTATGTATGGATATTAGATGGGACCTTTTCAAAATACACATCGTTCATATAAGAGACCAAACATACACGATGTCTCTCTTCATTCAATTTTACCCAACGTCAACCAACAATTAGGTCCACATCACCATCTCAGGCTTCTTCCCGGCGTCTAAAGCACTTATCCTTTCTACTTAGAGTCACCATATCATACATATGGACTATCCATGGGATGAAGTCCCGTTGTCAGGGTGGGCGGTTAAAACCGCCCCCGGTTTAACCAGCGGTTTTTAACCGGTTATAACCGCCCGGTCAATACTCCAAATGGTCAATAGTGGTCAATACTGGTCAATTGAAATTTAAGTGTCCTTTTCAATTTTAATACATTTTCATTGCAAATAATAGATTCATAATCTTTTCAAAAATAGGCTTTATCACAAAGCATGTATTTATTGTAATTAATGATAATAATCAATTTAATTACACCCAGTATGAACTTTCTGACCTTTTCAAAGCTCTCATTTCTTGCATAGTATCCATATTATATAACTTTTTAGTTAATGGGCAACTGTTTCAAGTGCATAATCGATAGTATCACTTTTCAGAGACAATTCTGCATGTTTAGATATAAATATATTGGCTAATTTACTACTATGGTACTATAATCTTCAAGTAATATACCATGTACATGTAGAGGTTACAGGTAGTATAGTTTACAATGAGAGACAAAATAATTTCTGCTTATACTGAGACAAAGTTACAGCTAGATACATTGAGCACTGTGATCTAGTAAATAATTATAAATGGTTGAATAAACATGTTGCAAAAAGACAGTGCTCTAAATGGAGCAAGATATTACTTGGGGTAGATATAATGACAAGTGTTAATTAACATACCCAAGGTCAGGGATGGAATTGTGTGTTATTTGTTATGAAAACATCACTCACAACTGAACACAAATGTGATCATTAGGTACTGATGAATACCTTCAACAATGACTTGTATGGAAAATATAGGACTTGACACCCTGCTTTTTGGCTAGACAAAAATTAAATAGTTTTATAATTTTACAGTGAGCATTTTCCCAATTTAGAATAAATCTTATGCAATTATTTAATTCTCATTTGCATGTAAGTTTGCAAGTGCCAATGTTTGAATTACAGTATTTTATCATGATATGAACTCATTAACATTTAGAATAACCAATAATTAAGATAAGATGACATTAAAATCTTCAATTGACCACAATCGACCAGTATTGACCACTATTGACCGGTTTTAACCCAGATTTGACCACGGCACCGGTCAATACTAAGTATTGACGCTTTTTTGCCAACCTCGCCCGTTGTACATGTTTTGCTGTGTCGTCTGGACTGCTAATCTTCGATGACAAGACAGGACAGTCGTCGTCAAAAAGAGACGAGACTTTTGACTTCACTTTTGTAGGTAGATCTTTGATATACATAAGGAATAGCAAGGGTTCTAGCACAGTCCCCTGAGGTACTCCGGAGGTTACTGGTGCTGATTCTGACATCACTCCTTCCACGGCAACACGTTAGGTTCTGTTGCTAAGGAATGATTTTATCCGAGACAAAGTTGGTTCACGGATTCCATATATATAGTGTAGTAGTTTTTTAGCTAGCCGCTGGTGTGGTAATTTGTCAAATGCCTTGGAGAAGTCGAGGAGCACAGCATCAATTTGAATATTGTTGTCTAGTCCTTTCGCCAGATCGTGGATGGTGATAAGATTCGCAGGATCGTTGTTTGCGGAATCCATGCTGCATGTCAGATAGAATATTGTGCTGGTCAAAGAACCTCATAATAGAGCAGTGTGTAACATGTTGCAGCAAACTAAATTTAAAGACACTAGACGATAGTTGGATGGTTTGCTCTTGTCTCCCTTCTTGGAGATTATTGTTATTGTGGCTGTGTTCCAGTCTGTTGGGGTTCTGCTCGGTGTGTTGAGGCCGGCTTGAAAGACAAGAGTGAGTGCAGGTGTAATTTCACTGGCCATTTCCTTGAGTAAGAGGGTGGGCAGTTCGTCGGGACCACTAACCTAATGTGGATTCAGCCTGTATACCTATTACCTATCTTCTGCGTGCCTAAGGGCACATAAGGCCTCCACAGACTGTCGCCACTCTGTCCTGTCGGCTGCAGCAGCTCTTGCTCCTCCCCACGTTCTCCATCCTCCGATGTTCCGTTCTTTCTCTACCGTTCGTCTCCAGGTGGTTCTTGGTCGCCCTTTCTTTTTCCTTCTGGTGCCCATGTCATTGCTACATTGCGATCATTCGCTGCATCTTGTCTCAGGGTGTGTCCAATGAACTTCCATCTTCTTCTCCTGATTTCTTCACTCAGTGGTTTCATATCTACACTTTGGAGCATCTCTTATGTAGCAGTGTGTTCTTGCCATCTTATTCTCAGGATGCGTCTTAAGCATTTGTTCTGGAAGGCGTTGATCATCTTATCATCTCCTCTATTAATCTTCCAGGTCTCGCGTCCATATAGTAGTACCGGTACCACTAGCGTCTTGTATAGTCTGATTTTGGTGTGTCGCCTGATGTTGTTGGTGCTCCATATCTGTTTCAGTCTGACAAAAGATGCTCTTGCTTTTGCTACTCTTCCTTTAATGTATTATATACCACCCCCTTCCTTTGATATAGTTGCACCAAGGTATACAAGCGTTTCAACATCTTCCAGTTCTTCATCATCAATTTTGAACTTTTCCACTTGATTTGCATTTATTCTCATGATCTTTGCTTTGCTCTTGTTGATCTTTAGTCCTACTCTTCTTGCTTCTTCACTGAGCTTTTTGGTTTTGCTTTGCATCTGTTGTCTTGTTGATGACATCGACGCAATGTCATCAGCGAAGTCGAGGTCATCTAGCTTGATAGTAAATTTCCACCTGATGCCATTCTCTCCACCTCCTATTGCTTTTCTCATCGTCCAATCCATAGCAACTAGGAAGAAGAAGCCTGACATGTTACATCCCTGCTTCAGCCCGGTCTTGATTCCAAACCAACTACTTTTTTTCCTGGTCTACTATAGCACACTTGATTCCATCACAGAAGATCTTCACTATGTTTATTAATTTTTGGGACACTCCATAAGCTGCTAAGATTGTCCATAAGCTGTCTCTATGAGTTGAGTTAAACGCCTTTTCAAAATCAATAAAATTGATGTAAAGCGTTGCCTGCCACTCGTTAACTTGCTCGATAATGTTTCTGAGGATAAATATTTGTTCTGTGGTTCCTGCTTGTTCTTTCCTGAGTCTTTTCCTGTCCACAACTATGCAACCCAGCACTTTGTTCACTACTGGCAGAAGAGTGATGCCCCTCCAATTCATACATTCTCTCAGGTTGCCTTTCTTGGGTAGTTTCACTACCATTCCTTTCTTCCAGTTTTCAGGAGCTTGCTCATCTTCCCATACCATACCAAAGAGTTCTCTAATCTTTCCCGCTGTAAACCGTATGTCTGCTTTTAGAAGTTCTGCTTGTATTCCATCAATACCTGGTGTTTTGTTATTCTTTACCATCTTTATGTTGCTTCTAACCTCTACACGTCCCTCCTGTTCACTTTGTCCTTCTTCCAGAGCTTGGTATCTGTTTTGAACAGTTATTGTGTATCTATTCTTGTAGTCTGGTATCATAAGCTTGTCTGTATCGTACCTTGGTGGTTTCTCTTTTTATTCATGCTCTTCAATTTGAGTGTGATGGTGGNATGATGGTAGTGCGAACAAGATAGTGGTCGCTCCCAATGTCTGCTGATCTGAGCACTATGGTGTCTTTAATGGACCTTCTGAATTTCCTGTTGATCAGTGTGTGATCAATCTGGTTCCTTGTCGATCCATCTGGTGACTGCCACGTTTCCTTGTGTATCTTCTTGTGTGGAAACAGGGACCCCGTATACCATCTCATTCTCGTCACATAAGGAACATTGTAAGCCTGGATGGAAGCTTCCTAATACCCTATAAGATACATGATGTATGTCAGGAGTGGTACTTTGACCAAGGTCAGGGGGTGCTGAACCATCCAGCAATTATCATAAGCTGTGCACATTAATCCAGGTAATTATGCCATTAATTCAATTGAAATAATGCACGCTGTACAATTCAATTGAAGAGTAGCACTTGCGCATAATGTAATTGTTGATATTCACCATTTATTCACCAGAATAATTAATGCTATCAATGTATTAAGGTATACACAATATTTCAGAATTAAAGTTAATTTATCATTAATTACACAGTCATGTATTTGTAATGCCCGAAAGGGCGCCGTAACCAGAAATTTCAATGGGGGTGTACGTACAAGACTAAGGCAAAGGGTTTGAGGGCTACTAGTTAGGTCCCATTTGGTCCAGTGACCACCGGTAGGGAGTCCAGGGGGCAAAGTCCCCGGAAGATAAGAAATTTTAGCATTTTCATTGGGTTTGGGGGCCGTTTTAAGTCCTCAGTTGGTCCAGGATCGAAGGGCCCTGGTAGGGGGTCCAGAATCTAATAGATCTATACGTGGACCCCCCCCCCCTTCCAATTGAACATTTTAGCAAACGTGGTCATATATTTTGCCCCTCCTTTTGGACCGAAAATTGGGTCGCACCGCAGATGCCTTATGCATGTCACTGGTCGCTCCCTCCTTTGAAAAATTTCTGGATCCGCCCCTATAACAACATGTTCATTACAATCAAAGATAGAGAGTTGATTTTTTTGTAATTTCGTAGATACGGTTAAACGTCTTATTTTTTCTTTTTTTTTTTTTTTTTTTTTTTTTTCTTTTTTTTCCTCCTTTGTTTTTTTTTTGTTTTTTTTTTTTTTTCTTTTTTTTTTTTTTTTTTCTTGTTTTTTTTTTTTTTATTTTTTTTTTTTTTTTTTTTTTTTTTTTTTCGATTCTTTTTTTTTTTTTTTTTTTTTTTTTTTTTTTTTTTTTTTTTTTTTTTATTTTTTTTTTTTTTTTTTTCTTTTTTTTTTTTTTTTTCTTTTTTTTTTTTTTTCTTTTTTTTTTTTTTTTTTTTTTCACCCATTTACTCTTCTGGCGATATTTCTTTAGTATGGGTTTGCTTTTTTTTTTTTGTTTGTTATTTCCTTTGTTTTTTTCCCTCATATGCCGATTTATTGATCCCCGAGCCTAAGAAGTGTTTGCAGCGAGACGGAAGTTCAACCTTGAGCTGTTTGGAGCTTGGTCGGGAACCGAACGAAATTTTTTTTTCAGTTGCTTTGTGATCGTATTAATCTAATTGATTTATCATGGCTCTGAAAAGGTTGGGAAAGGTATATATCGTGTCCTTTTTAAAACTACATTGAGTTCATATGTTCTTTTCATTCATTGATGAATATTCTTTTGTATTTCACATATTCATGACATTGCTAGGCTAAGTAAAATTTACAAGAAACCTATATTTAGTGCCTTGGTAATCTTGCGGAATATGTATTATAAATCTTCAGAATGGATGTAAAGTTTAATCAATATGAAATAGAATATCAAAATAAAGAATGAATATTCAATACAGATGAACATCGATAAAATCATGATACGGGCATTTTGACTTTGTTTCCTGGAAATTGAATGACTGCTCTAGCCTGACTGAGTCGAACAGTGTAAATAACACATCTCCGTGATTGTATAGATATGAATTGATCGTTCTAACTTGCTTAAAAAAAAATAAAGACCAAACCAGCTTTAACCTTTTGGTTTTACATGATTCATGGTTATTTTTGACAATCACAATGTATTTATATCAGTGTCTTTCCCCCTCCCCTCAATTATTTGTTGTTATTTAGTGATTTAAGTATGCATAACGTATGGCTAGAATAACCCAAAAAGACTTCACCCCCTAGGTCCTCACCAAACCCCAAATTATACCTGACACCAGAGGCACCACAGCCCATCAGCAGCCCTCACTACACCAGTAAATATTCCTATCACTATGTGACCAAGAGCTCCATAGGCTGCCTTCAAATAAACTATGTCATGATCACCACTCGACTTTGGCTTCAACTATATGACCTTTAGCACCCGCACAGACTATTACAAAATTAGCTTTTTCCTTCGTACTGTAGTTTTATGGAATTCTCTACCAGTCCACATTCTGTAGTTATATATGCTGCCTCTTTGGACCAGTTTAAAACATTGGTCCAAAGCCACCATTTACACTCTGTACATAGTTTTAACTTTTCCTTTAATAATATAGACACCGTATATTCAAAATAATTAGATATCTTCTAAACTAAGAAATAATAAGACTATTTGTACTCTAAAAATCAAAGAAAAGAAAAAAATAGATATTGTAAAAAAAAGATAAGCAGATATTGTGATACTTGAAGTTCTTGAACCCTTGCATGTAACTAGTACTATCGCTTAATAATAACATGAAACTATGCTCGAACGAGTGGGCAAACTTCTCATCGTTAGAAACCCATGGTCAGTTGCAGAAGTGCAACTGACTGTGGG
>CAJDSM010016152.1:26417-41759 GCA_903981925.1 Ostrea lurida
TTTGTCTTAACGATGATCAGATCGAACTCCTGTCACTGAATCCGCCATACGTCCACTCAAGTTATATGATTAACATAAAAAGGCCAGTCATATCTACGTTGAAGGCGAATAGATGCCTACCAATCGAATCGCCATGTAGAGTGTGAAGCCACGCTTACTACTCAGAGACACACAACTGCTAAATGACTTAGTTCTCCTTCAGAAATGGATTTCCTCCTCATGATCACTCACAAATCCATTCAGACTTGGTAGCGGAAAAACTATTGTATCAATTATCCTGTAATCGATCCCTGGACAAGGTTGACATATGTTACGATGTAATTGCTATCTATATATTGGAAATGGTACAAAGTATTGCTTTGGCGTTCAGCATAGGTACGAGTGTACGGATCGCGAGCTGAGAACGAATTAATCAGAGAGCAGTGCTCTAGTTGCACTTAGGAGCGTTCCACAGTGCACGTGAAAGTGGAGTTTCATGAATGGACCCGTCATCGAGTCGGTCACATGTGGATGAAATCTACGATCAGCCCAGTGGCACTGTGAGAGATGGTGATAAGGCCATACTCCAGAGTAACGGTCGCAAGGCAGTCAGTCGTTCATTTGACGCTACCTATCTCTGAACCCATCAACTCCTGTCGCGTTGGGTCTTCTTCAACATGAGAGCAGTATACAACCCTGTACGACGGCTATATTTCCGCGAACTTGCCAATAAATCTGAGATCACTCACACGAACGTGGCGGGCGTTATCAAGCAATGACAAATTGCGCTAGGGCGTTATCATTTTTGTACCAGATACGCCTAAGTATTTACATATCTATATCTCGGAACACAAATAGCATGGTCGTCAAGTCGTTGATAGATACTCTCAAACTTTACCTGGGGTATACCATCATTCTGCAGACGTCGCAGACCTCATGAAAACATGATAGAGAGTTCGTGAGTAAAATATGTTGTATCGCCGGGACCAGTGTTTTACAAACTTGGTCCAAACTGGTATACGCAGCATATACATCTACAGAATCGTTCCCCAGAAAATACTACGAGTACCGAAGGAAAATGAGCTAAATTTCCTAGCATAGTCTGTCATGGTAGAAGAAGCCATATAGAATCGAAGAGTGGGTACTTACATCGGGTCATCATGAATATAGTTTATGATTAAACGCAGAGTCCCTATGCTTTTACTGATATTGGATAATACTTAACTAATGTGATCAAGGGATCACCGATCGGACTCTGATGGCACGGTGATTAGTGTCAACGTCATCACTTTGGGTTGCGCTCGACCGAGGTGTGAAAGTCTTTTTGGTATACTTCTTCAAGCCAACACTTGCATACCGTTTAAATCCTATACATACAATCTCAACAAACAGTAATTGAGGGAGGGGCCGGGAAAGTGAAACTGATATAAATACATGGCTGATATTGCGTCTGCAAAAATAACCATAGACATCATTGCGTATAAAACAAAAGGTTCTACCTTTGTGCTTAATTTTTGTAAGCAATAATAATAAGAGATCCTGCTCAAAACGATCACATCTCATTATCACTACAATCACGCGCATAATGTCGTGTATTACACCAATCTGTCTGTCGACTCAGTTCTTCCCAGCTCATGAGCAGTCATTCAATTCCGAGAAATCCCATAAATAGTCAAGATCGTGCTACTCACTGATTTCATCGATGTTATCTTCATATATGATTAGTGCTTCATCCCTCCTTCTATTTTTTGAATACCATGTCCTATTTGCATATCTGATTAAAACTTACATCCATTCTTGAAGATTTATAACTACATATCCGCCACAGATTACCAAGCCCCACTAAATATTAGTCTGTACTCGTCCTATCTATCATGGATCCTTCTATAGTGTCTTTCCTTGTAATTTACTCTAGAACGTCTCGCGCATATTAGTCATCGAACTCTCTGCAACACAAGAATCTATAGCTGTTCTGAAAGGAAAAAAACATATGCGACTCATGTAGCTTTTAAAAAGGACACCGATACCCTTTAATCACCCTCTCCCACCTATTCGAGCACATGATTCAAATCTAATTAGATTAGTACAATCACAAGCAACTGAAGAAAACTCCTACACCATCGAGAGTGTTCGGCTTCCCCAGACCGAACGCTCCAAACCAGCTTCCCTAGTGTTGAACTTCCCGCTGCAGAAACTAACATGATATTCGGGCCGGCAAGTCACTTTCATACAATGTCGGTGACATTCATTTTTGGAGGGCTGGCCTGTACACTAAGCACAGCATACCTATATAAAACTGACCATAAAGAGAACAATACCATCAGACTACACTAAATTTACAAAATCAAAAACAAATAAGGTTAAGAAATAAAAACAGAAGCACTTTAGACACATCTTTCTGATACTGATATAATGAAAGACTGTCTCGTTCATCTATAGGGCCGCTGAATCGTCCACCTCTCTTCTTGCCGTTGTTGTTGTTGAGGAAGGATGATTACTCCGCCCCTCTGTCCACCAATATCGACACATGAGGGTCACTATTCTCATCAAATATCTAAAGATCGTATGTCGCTATTTCTTTTTTTTTTTTTATTGTAATTTATCTATATCCTGGCGTATTCTTTAATTGGATCTAATTATTAATATATAGTGTGTGCTTTATGCCACCCCTCAATCACTCAATAATAGTATCAACTCACGACGCATTATGAACTCGCTCGAGCCCGACTAAGATTTGAATGTTTATGCGAGCGACACGGAACACCGTCACACCTGGAGCTGTCTCTGGGATGAGCCATGTCCGTCCGGAACACGAATCTTTACGCTTAGCATACTTTTCTCTGTTCTCAGCTCTCTTGTGATTACGTACTTAATCTAATATGATCTTATATGGCTCTGAAAAGGTGAGTCGCAATATCTGTGCCTCTTCCTTAAACTTCACGCCAGTCTGCGAATTTCATCACTGACTCTTTTTCATTCCAATTTGACTATTTCGATTCGACAAATATCTCCTCCATCAACGAGCTTGGCCTAGGCTCAAGCTAACCACATTTAACACAATACCCATATATATAAGAACCATATTAGTGCCATTGGTGAATATCTCTGCCGGATATAGTTATAAGCAGATCCTTCTCACGGAATCTGGACTGTAAAGTCATTAATCCAATATGAATTGCAACTACAATATCAAAATAAAGAATGAATGATTCCCGAATTAACCGGAACTCCGCGCTGTAGATTGGTATATGTTAAGCCATCGTCTGATAACAACACAATGGTCGCAGTATTCGCGATAACGGGCCCCATTTTAGTCCTAGTCAGAGCATCCTATCTCTATCTCAGACCTGAGAGTCGTAGACTCAGTACATCACATCCTGACAACATCTCCCTGATGATAGAGTAAATGATCGTCTTTGACAATTCTTGTCATTCTTCCTTTAAAACAATACAGTAAAGAACCCAAACCAAGCACCTTTTGGGTTCTTCGAACTGCATGATTCCAAATCTAGATCTTATTCTAGACCAATCCGATCTATATCGCATCATATCGTCTGTTTACCCCTGCCTCCTCCGCGTACTTTTATACGGTACTTGCTCAGAGTAGCCACTTCATATATGCAGATTACCGTCATGTACATGCCCCAACAAAGACTTCTACCCGAGGTCTCACCAAACCCACACAGACTACATACCTGACACCAGAGGCACCCACAACCCATCAGCAAGCCCTCACAACCAGTACAATATTCCTATCACTATTGACCAGAGAGCTCAAGGCTGCCTTCAAATTATATTATGTCATGATGCACACTCGACTTCGTGTTCAAACATATGACCTTGCACCCGCACAGACTAGTACATAAACTTAGTTTTCCGTGTACTGTAGTTTGATGGAATTCTCTACCATCCCAATTCTTGTAGTTGTATATGCTGCCTCTTTGGACCCAGTTTAAAAACATGTGGTCCAAAGCCACCATTACACTCGTACATATTTTAACTTTTCCTCTTATGACTACTAGTACCGTACATTCAAAATAATCTAATATCTTCACAAACTAAGAAATCAAATAAGGCTATGTACTCTAAAAATCAAAGAAAAGAAACAATAAAATAGATATTGTAGAAAAGACTAACAGATATGTAGAACGTGAATCCATGCACGTACTCCAGTACTACTGTTAATATAACATCGAACACTCGCATCCGCACCGAAAAGGTGTGCAAACTTCTCATCCGTATGGAAACCCACGGTCAGTTGCAGAATGCAAACTGGATGTGGCTCGGACAATGTTCTTCATAGATTCAATGAAATTGGTTCTATGGACCATTCACCATGAACAGAAAATCGGCACACTAGCTTGACCGGCTCACCCAAACTCAACTTCAGTGAGTGAAACTTGCTACCGCTCACTCAAGCTGACAGTAGCACGCTATGATAATTTCACTGTTTACCAATTAATGCAATGTACAATCCTGGAACCAAGCAATAACCTTTGACAATACTTCCAATATATCTGGACAATTACATTGTTACAGACTTACTCACGTCAAGGGTCATTAGGTCACGTTAATAAAATAATTAACAAATAGTTTTCCCGACACCCAAGTCTGAATGGATGGAAGTTGATCATGAGGCAGTACCCATAACAAGGGCATCTAATAAGCCATCTTATTTACAGCTTCCTCTCTCGTGCTTCCTCTGAGTAAGTAGTGCATACCGCCTTTCTATGGCCACACTTTCTCTGGCTCTCTCGCTCTTTCACATCCTATCTAGCCTTTATGTAAATATTAACAACACTTCAGGATGACTTTCGTAAAAGGGTTCACCGCCTTCATACAGTTAAGACAAACCTTGTGCTGCGGTCGATGAAAGACCTACGTCTAATTTAAAGCGTAACGTCTTCTGGAAGAAAAACCTATCCTAAAACGTACTTCAGAATATCAACTCTTAGTCTTAAGACAACAGCTTTGTGAACATGGCCTGCAGGAACCTCCATACCCAGGACCATTGCCGATTAACTCTCTAGATCCCACCTCTTAAACCTGTACGTGCCACTGCTCAGCGCTCAGCTATCTCAAGTCGCGTATCAAACCCCACACTACCTTGCAGAATAGCGATCTATTTACTCCCGCCTGTACCTGTGCAATTTCCCCTCACTTGATATGCACACTTAAAACACAGTCTAGTACTTCACTGCTCCATTGTCGCAATCTCCGGGCCACAATACTTGTTTAATCTCATCCTTGCGCTTAAGTTTCACATCCGACAGTACACCTGAGCAAGGTCTGCTGCATCGCTCATTAAGCCGAAGAACAACATCCTATAATCTGGATGCGCCTTCACTCGCAAAGTCGCTCCACCTTATCAATACAAATACACACTTTCTATTCAAGTACCTCGTAAATGTATCTGTCTGTTACACTGCCCTCACGACATCATTCGCATAAACTAGACGCGTATATCTACTACCCTTCTGAAGAACATCAATCTCTATCATACCGATATATTATCGAATTCTTACGACGTTCTGATCTCGATCTTCGGTGTATTTTATCACTGCAAGCTCAAAGCAATGGCAACCCTCAGGAATGCGATCCCCCTTGATAAACAATTGTCCAGCCCTATATATGACCCACACCGATTTTGGCACCTCACTCGCAATCTCCTCATCTGCCCAATCGTGTCGAACATGACCGCCTCAGTGAAACCTCTTGTGAGTCTCATAGCCCATGCCTACTACGTCGCAAACCACAGTTTTGATCCACAGTGAGCCTTCGCCTCGAAACACGTGTGTCGTTAGATGCGTACTTTTACAAGATCTCTCGTATTGCGGCTTTCTCGATGATTATGGCCACGTTCAGTGAAAAGGTATCAAATCCCATCAAATGTGTGTCATCCCAAAGCTCTTGCTCCACTGTGGGTAGACCCTAATATCAAGCTCCCATACCATGTATCCTGTAGATGTTTTAATCGTATAATAGACTACCGGATACTCAGAATATGGCGCGTCACTATACACAGAGTGGGATGTGGCATCTGCGTGGAAAAATTGCTATTGCATCCTATGAGCTATCTCTCCTAGCCAAAGAAATAATTAAACTGTGCGCATGATATATCCAGATTATGCAAAGTGTCTTAACCAATGGAGACATCGGGCGCTCAGGTGATTCAGATGAAAATAAAATTAAGATGATAAATGCACATGGTTGTCGTTAAACCCGCGTCCCCGGCGTCGTGCTTTCCCTCCCTGAGAACTCGGCAGTGTGTGGGTCACTGTTCCACTCATGTGCTACGATTCCTTTTTGACGAACACGTTACCGTGAACATATAGTTCTAAAGCTCGCCGCCCAACGTACCTTTGATATAGAGAATCTAGCGATAGATTATGAATAACTGATCTTCCAACGATTTGGCAAAGTCCCAGAATGGACCAACACCCTGATCAGACTCGAATATATGGCACCTCACTTAAATTAAGCCATTAATGGACCTTACACATAACTCTAATCAGTCTATGTTAAGAGTAAATTCGTTTCCATCCATCTTTACAATGATCTCCTGTTGTTATATAGCTGAACTTCCAAATTCGTACCACTACGTAGCGCGATCAACTGGGCTAGTCCTCATGCCACTAGAGTTGCCCTGTCCCTCACCTTCACGACCACTCTTGCTGCGCCAGAGCCATAAACCTTGACAACCACCCCAGAAGTCAAGGCACCTCCACTCTAGAGCCCCACCACTTATTTAAATTTCCCCGCTGCCGCACAAATATTGAAATGCAAATTTTAGTTATTAGACTAACACTTTATGATTACTGTGTTATAAACGTAAGGTGTTTTTTTTCATTCTTAGGAAGTTAAAAAGAAATCACTCTCAGACCCCCCTGCAGGTTGTCTGCTGGTCCACGAGTCAGCGAGGACGTGACATCCACAGCTTCTGCCCACAACCGAAACAATCTGCTTTTTGTATTAAAAGCAACCGAAATCACAGCTGCCACTATTCATTTTCAAAATATAACGCTCATTAACAGGAAAATTCACTCGTATTTTTTTTTTTGTTATACTCTAAATATATTACACTATTAATTCATCTCAACTAGTTGAATCTTGTCCTTGTTTAAAGTGCCTGTTTTTCTTTCTTCTTGAAATAGTTTTTTGATCATAAGATTGAAAAATAAACATTGCCAAGAATCTTGAGGGGTATTACTGACTGCTCAATTCAGATGCCTTTACTTTTAGTGCTTCAACTCTGGCGAAAGCAACGTATTCATCAAAGGACCGGCGTAATTCCATATTCGGAACTAAATTTTTTTTTTCTATTTCTTTTTTGATAATATCACACACATAATATAGATTGAAATTTTTTAAAACTACACAACACACACACCAAAACGATACCGATATGACACACCTCAAATAAAACAGAAATGGATACTTATCACATCACAACAATTCATTACCCAAATTATAGCACATAACTACGATTCACCTATTGATCAGATTGAAATACGGAATCGATATCGAGTCATCAGGTTATCACCAACATACTGAGCAGACGTCCGCCCACGTAGCGAAACACGCAAATCCCGGACCAATAAAATCTCGCCTACCCATGAATGAACACAATGGTGTTCTCTATCTTTTAACAACGACTGACTCCCCTTACCTCATCCCTATTTGCGAACATACACCCCCATAATAACCCGCTCTACATCGTAACTACCTATCGTCCATAACCCACATCCAAGCTACTATCCGAACGCTTCATATCGCTCAATATCATTAGGACTGTGCTATGGGTAATATCGTCGCAATGTGATTGATTATACTTACTTTGATGTCAATCTGAACATCCCAGGTAACCATATCGAAGTTTCTTAAAATTATTACTGCATCTTCCTATAAACTTATTATTGTTAATAGCGAACGAAAGCAATATGAAATCACGGAGTATTATGATCTAAACCAGACATGCGCCGTTTGTCTGTCAGTCGTGTCGATTCGGGTCATAGCCCAACACGAAAGCAAAAGAGATCACACTCAACATGAACACCGAGAGATCCCTATGATTCTTAACTCACAACCCAACGCATAAGGACTCACTTCACCCGATCTTCGCTGTTCCCGCACTCTACATCGCTCGTCCTATATACATGTCGACAACAAGTGTCTTTATCCCTTGAAAGTCCTTTCCGTTTTACAACCCGAGAACCTCCCATTTCTTCAATACGACTGTCCCAAGCCAGCAAGTCAATACTTTTGTCTGAACTAGTGCATCAGGATCTCAGTTCATCTCAGACTCACGTGTTTCAAAATGTCAATTTATTTTTGATATATATGTTATGTGCTACCAAGGCCTTCCAACAGAAACCAGACCAATAGCGTACTTACACCTAGACCAATCAAGGAGTGTTTGGTCCAGCTTCCCATCCCTTTGAGTGGATAATATTGACTCTCTTTTGTTGTGGCTTTACTGTTCTCCCTTGTAGAAGCGAAGCCCTTGTCGAAAGTGATTTACTGTTTTGCAGTTGTAAGATATTCACAATATGTGATTTCGTTTACATCAAAAGAGAAAAGTGGGCATTGTCTATTGTATAATTCCCTCAGATAGTGGCATTCTCTATTAGCGTAGACGAGCATCGAAAGAATTTATCTAATGCGAGCTAGTTCTGTTAAAACCCCAAAGTATAAGTAACCAGTCCGATATAGTGTTCCAAAGCCACAAAAATCAAGCCCCGAATTCTATCGTATCTACCTGGCATTGTACTTTGGTATTTTTTGGCTCTCCGCGGTAGAAGGCTGGAGGGTTTTGTATTTGATGAGCCAGTGGAGTGAATGTGATTCAGAATTGGAAGGTAAAATCAAAACATTGAGCACCAGTGTGAAAACTCTCTTACAACCGAGCGATGGTGAAAGAAGTGGACGGCCCATTCGATTTGACGAACCTATTAGCCCTCCCTGTAAAAAGCAATAATAAACTGTAAACAAGAGTAGCCGTAACCTTAACCGCAACGCCTCACGTATCTTTCATCCGTAGCCAATCGGCAGTTATTTGACCAAGCAGTGCACACGCTATCGAGTCTTGTAAGCGAGACATTGCCTTTTCTGGGCAAAAAACGTCCATGGTCAACAATTGTATTCACACAGAAACAGGACACAATACAGGTAATTAAACAATGTTTCTTGGAGGAGGGGTGATATCTTTTCATAAAATTTCAATTCATATTAAACACAAGTCGGCAGGGGTATTTGCAGGAGACAGACACTAATATAATAACCCCGCGCTGAACAAAGCAGCAACAGAATACAGCTGAAGCAACAAGTGTGGTGTAAGTATGAAACAATCTGAACTTCACGGCACAAGCACCCTAGAGTCTACACAGTTTTGTGTGCGGAGTCTGCAACTAATAAACTTAAACGATTGCGCGTGCGTGTCTCCCGGCCCGCTTGTGTCGGTGGGGAAAGTGGAGAGCAAGGATTGATTATTGTGAGAGGTGCAGAAAAGCAGCAACGGGTAGACGGGGCTGGGTTGTGAAGGCACTTTGGTAATAGGTAGTGTCTATAGTGATTAAAGGGGTGATACAGTGGTTAGTTGCATGAGTCAAACAATCATGCGGTTAGAGTCGGGTGTCAAAATGAACAAATAGCTCGAACTGATTGTGATGTTTAGTGATTGGGCCGTAGAGCAAAAACCTTGCGGTCAAACAAACGTATGGAGGGAGAGCGAAGTAGGCGCATATGGTGTAAAAAATTTGAAGCAGGAGGAAAGTGTGCAGTTTTAAGCGTGAATCGTGTGATAAAGGTGGAGGATGAACGTATCAAGGTGACGGGACAGATAGAAAAAAGCTTGCGGCCTGCAAGAAGGGGGATAAACGGACACGTCGGACCCGAGTAGGCAAACACATGGTGCGAGGGGTCGCCGCCACTTGGTGTGGACAAACCGTTGACACAGGACTGGAGCATTCAAACGTCCTCACCTGCTCAAAACAAACCCGGACTTAAGCCTACGACACAAGAAAAGGCAAATGCAGCATCAGGAAAGACGAGGATGAATTGTGGGGCTGGAGAGGGGGTAGGCGGTGAACACTGTCAGAGCGGACGGTGAGGTACGGTGAACACGGTAGGAAGGGTTGGCACTCGCGACGACAGCCCACATTGAGGACAACAAGGCCCGTTCGCGAGGGAGGGAACAAGCACGACTGGGAAACGGCAAATCGGTCAAACAGCAGACCCGCTCCAAGCACGTTTACGCTCGCACAGCGCGAATACTAGAGCAGATACGAATGCAGACCTCCCAACACGCATATGCATGTGTTAAGCTAGCCGCACGTCAGTGTGGTGGGTGAGGAGGAATATGGAGATCATACTTACAACCCTCGCGGCCGTGTACGCGAAGAAGGGGCACTGAAATGTCGTAGGCTGGGTGGAAAGCCAATGCTCATACAGTCATGAAAAACATGGAACAGAAACAAAGAACCAGGACCTTGGAAACCCATGGGAGAGATCGGGTACATCACACTGGCAGACTGCCGGAGATGGCCCAGTGATCAAAGAGGATATATGCCATGCGCTGTGAGGTGGGGATGGCGACTAATTCTGGCTAACAAAGAACAAACCTCGGGGAATGCGAATAACCAACTAACAAAGTGTCGGCAAACCATGCATTAATAGGGGTTAAAGGCGGGTTGAGGTACATGCGTGAGTTAAATTATCGGTCTAAGCATCACGCACCAGTGCCAAGAACCAGGCGCTCGTGAGTGATTATGTGTGATAGCGATGCACAACGAATGTTAACGGCATTAGAATAACTATGGTAACTACAGGGTGCGCAAAACGAAGCGGGAATATGGAAAGACAGGTAAAGAAAGGGAAAAATGAGCGGGAGAGCAAGTTAACATTAATAAATCCCGCTCAGCATGTCCAGTGCCGCCCACATACCTACCTTTGAATAAGAATACTCCCTATTTTCCAGAAAAGCGAGTAAGCGACGCGCTTCATTACCAGAACTCGTTATGGGGTCAAGGTGGTGAAAGTGTGCTTAAGCGGTGGGGAAAAACGGATCGGTCAGCGAAATAAGTAAGTGGCTCACACACGAGTGAGGATAGGCGCGATGCATTGCACTAGTGGACTGAAAAACATGAAGGAAATAGATTCAAGGAGAGTTAAAAGGGGCACCTGACGAGACGCCGTGTGGCATTGCCCGCTGTGGTGCAAGTTGGGACTAGGTAGCTGGGTGGGAAATGACGGGTTTTGTGTTCCTCAGGGACCAAGGTCGGATTTACAAGCAGTTGCAAACAAAGAGTGCAGGCTGAAGCAATGAGCAGTGGAAGTGGGTTGCTGTTGTGATCAAAGTCTTAAACAGTACCCCTCACGTATCCGCTGGGTACGATTTTGGAGGGGGCGTGTGTAGGAAACAATCATGTTGTGTGGGCGCGTGGGGTGATATAAGTACTTATGAAACTTCCCGAGCGAGTTATGGTGGCATTACGGCCCCAAAATAAAAATATAATAAAAAAAAAAACATTGGGCCGAGTTACTATCTTGACCGCGGTTAGATAGATGAGCTCTCCTCTGTTGCGTCTGACACCAGTGATGTCTAGAAAACCACGACACAAAGAAAGAGCAAGCAGAAGGGCAAGGCTTAAATTATAGCTGAAAGACCTCAAAATATGTGTTCTTGCCAATCGGTGGTTAAGATGGCCTAGTCGAGCTAAAAAAAAAAAATATTGGTCTAAGATTACAGAGTTAAGAAGATAAAATAAGGACCCGTTTAAACCAAGGCATAGAATTTCAAGAAGCCCTGTGATGGTCAGACATTTAAAATATATTCGTAAAACATTTATGTCATAGTGTAAAACGACGAACGATAAATAAACCTCGAGTTGAGATAAATATAAGGTTCGCGGCTTTGTAATCACATTAGTACAGTGTGGGGATAATTCAATACTGGACGTGGGGCAGCGTGGTATCTTGATGGTGGCAGGCATTATCGACAAGACTTGTCTATTTCCCCAAAGATCACCTTCACAAGTGCGTCCGCGTGAGCACGCTACGTGCGCCAGCAAGAACAACCGCATGGAGGGGTACTTGTGTTGAGAGGGATTTGGCGTTGTAAAATGCTGAGAAGTACTAGACAAAACATAAATCAGTCAACCCTTTATAGTGTATACACCTAAGTAATTATTAATTAAAAGTATGACTGCCATCATGTTAATATAAACTTAGGATGATCTTAGTAAAAGGGTTACACTGTCATACAGTTAAGGCAAACCTGTGGCAAAGCCTTAATTTAGGAAAGCTTTGAGAAACTATCCTAAAACGTACTTAGAACACGTCTTAGTCCTAATATAGCTTTGTGAACGTGCCTGCAGGAATTATACCCAGGACCCTTGCATTACTGTCAGGTGCTCTCTACGCACTAAAACTATCCAGGTGATCCTGGTCGTGATAAAAGCCCAACTACTGGAAGTTAGAATCTAATTATTACTCTGTACTGTGAATTTGCCTTGTTAATGATAGCAAAATTACTGCTTAATATATAACTATCATTATCGTTGAATGCCTAATGAGTTATGAGCATGAGGTTGTTACATTCCATCATCATGTGAACTTGACAAAGGCAATTGCAGAACAACATCCCTTATGGTCTGGAGTAGGGGTGACAATCCGTCACTAATCGATCATCATTTATTCAAAGATGACTGGTTAATTTGGTGTGTTAATATTGCCTCATCACTATGGATCATGTACAAAAAAGTAAGTAGAGTTTGATGGCCCATTCTTGTACATACACATTCTATACTAGACAATTCACGACGTTTCTGTATATAATTAGTAATAGTTTAACAGCAAGGTTGAGTTCATATGGGAAACAGGAAGTGCGAAGCCTGATGCACAGTGGTCAGCCACTCTTGTTGTGCAGTTATTAGTGAGCAGGCGAATTTTCATCTGGATGATGAAGTGGGGTAACTTTAGGTAGTCTATGCATTGGCTGATAGTTCCGCGCAATCACAACGGATTTTTTGAGTCAACATACGTTTCATAAACGACGTGTTGTCTGATTGTCTATTTACACACACTCGAGCCCTTCGCTTTCCTCGAATTCTGCAATGAGGGGAATAAAGCATATCATTCAGGTGGGCCTCCGAAATAACTGTTGTTCGGCAGATGCCCTGAACGAAGTCAGAGGCATGTACGTTTTTCAAATGATTAGTTCGAAAGTAACACACACACATTCATAGATGGGGCACTGGTGATAAAGAATTAGATCTTGTACGAAGTGGAAAATTTAATTAGGCACTGTGCTCAAGAGAAAAAATGAGCAATTCTTATGGTTTATATTTCGTGGATCGGGATGTTTTAAAAGCGCCAAATGAAAGTGCGCGTAGGTGTAATGTCAACGTGAAATGACAAAATTAAATGATAAAGATTGACAGTGGTCGTTTGAGTATACCGGGTGCTGTTCTCTCGACTGAGGAACTGTGGTGGGTAATCACTGTGTTATGATCTTTCCTTTGTTTTACGAAAGTATGTGAAGTCCGATAACTGAATGCGCACTAGCAGGGAGTGCTGTTTTAGAGAAGATAGAGATGAGAGTATGTGCATTGGCAGATCAGTGTGACCAGCTATTATAGCTAATAGGTTATGGATGTGAGCTACTTTAACATGTGCAATATTATACCAAGAATTATCGTTGTTAAGAGGGTAACGTTCTTTGATTCAGTGGTTACATATCGTGTCCTGTGTTTGAGCGGACTCTCACTCCCCATAAGTGAGCTAATGCCTCATCTACTTCGGTAGTCTCAGTCTACTCGCGAGTTGGAGGCCTTCCCTCTTCAGACTTGCCCCATAGATCGACCTTACAGTCGCAGGAGGGAAGACTGCACCTCTGCAGGAGAGCCCGCAGCTGCTATCATCTCACATTCCTGCCAAAACGGTTAGAAATGAATTTTAGTATTATTACGACTAAGGCATTAATTATGACTATCACGTGTGTAATAAAGCTTAAGGGTGTTTTTTTGGATGTCGCTGAGCTGAGGCACACACACACACTCAATCCAACCCACTGTCAGGTTGTTCTGCTGGTCCAGAGTTCAGAGGGAGATTTGTAAGTAGATTGATGGCAGTCTGTATTAAAGCAACAAATACGCTGCACTATCATTTTCAAAATATGATTAACGGAATTTCACTCGTATTTTTTTTTTTTTTACCTAATATAATTTAGATGATTAATTCATCAATAGTTTGAATCTGCCTTTTTAAAGTCCTTTTTTTCTTTCTTCTTGAATATGTTTTTGAATAAGCATTGAAAATAAAACTTGCAAGAATTTGATGGGTATTACTGATCTCTTATGATTGCTCTGTATTTTAGTGTTACTGGAAACAACGAGCTCAAGACCGGTACAGTTCATAATCGGAACATTTTTTTTCTCTCGCTATGGTTTCTGTTGTAGGCAAGATAAATGATGCACACACCTATATTAGATTGTAGAGAATCGTGTGAAACACCTACACATCCAAAATGTGTGTTTCGTCTCTTAGAAAGACGAACATCCTAATATGAACAGAGAATTGGATGTTAACTTATCACGACTCACTTATGCATCATGACACGGATTGTTCCGTGGTATTTGAGATTTTGTGTAGACAAGTTACTACCTTCTGAAAGTTTTGAGATATCACAGACGGATTAGACACAAGGAGAGTGCTCGTGTTGGCAAGAATGACTTACACTAGGTGTTACTACGAGTTCTTCGTAATTTAAGGAATACAAGGCCCTTACTCTGGTGCTCTATTTCTTGAAATACATTTTCAACAGATTACCCATTCAAACTCCAAATGTAGACTAATCAGATTTTCTGACTTGGGAGTTCTATAAAGTGTTGGAGAAATGGATGATGAGAGATATATTGTTAATGACTCCAGAATATTTTAAATTTATTACTGTATTTTCTTAAGATGGTGGGAGAGACAATTATGCACTTTTTTGATATTAGTTGTTAATCACCATAAAGGAGCATGGTCCTTGGGAAATGATTGTATGATTAAAGAAGAAAGAATGATTACTCGTGAATGTCCATAACCATAGCTTCATGTTTAAATGTTTATAGTCCTGCGGTTATACAAAATGCGTTGTTGTTATGCTTAAAACGGGGTTCTTTACACCGATTTAATACAGCAAACATCAACAGCGAAGTTTTGGCAGTGATACTGTGTCTGGTGAACATCCTCATATCTCAGTGTCTCCAGCACTTCATGTATTCAAAGGGTCAGTGTTATGCTTTGGACACACTCTGAAGTTTCATGTGCATACATGCATTTCCAACACTACCTAGAATCACTCTGACATTTTCTCACGTA
>CAJDSM010016153.1:354-12315 GCA_903981925.1 Ostrea lurida
TCACTGATGTATCAGATTGTAAATAGGAACACAGTTTACACAATTCTGAAAAGTTGAACACAGAGGAATGCACAAGGGATGTCGGTGCAAATGCTACATGATTACTAATGTTTTCGTAATAGGATGACAGCCCTTACTCTGGTGGACTCTATTATCCTGAAGATACAGTTTCCAACAGATTACCCATTCAAACCTCCAAAGTAAGACTTAATCAGATTTTCTGACTTGGGAGTTCTATAAGTGTAGTGGAGAACTGGATGATGAGAGATTATTGTTAATGACATCCAGAATAATTTAAATTATTACTGGTATTTCTTTAAAGATTTTTGAAGACAAATTATGCATTTTTTGATTAATTAGTTGTAATCACCATAACAGGAGAGCATGTCCTTGGAAATGTGATTGATGATTCAAAGAAAAAGATATAAAAACACATGTACATAACAAGACTTTAAACACAAGTATTGCCATGGTGACAACAATTGTTGTTGTTATCCTTAAACAGGTTTCCTTTACAACAAAGATTTACCATCCAAACATCAACAGCAATGGCAATATTTGTCTGGACATCCTCAGATCTCAGTGGTCTCCAGCACTCACTGTTTCAAAAGGTCAGTGTTATTTTGAATTAATGTTTTTATGTGCTACAATGCTTCCACAGAACCAAATATCTGCATTTTCACTAGCCAAGGGTGTTTGGTCCATTTCACTCCCCATGAGTGGGATAATATGATCTCTTTTGGGGGTCTTTGTCTCCTTGTTAGAAGTCGAGCCGCAGTACTAGTGTTCTGTTTGCGTTGAAGTTTCACAGTATGTGATTGTTCACTCCATAGAGAAGGGCATTGTTGGTAATCAATGTGGGATGTCATTAGAGAGTGCACAAAAATTCTAAGTGTGTCAACAGTAATAAACAGTCAGATATAGTGTTCCAAAGCCACAAAATGTCAAGCCCAATTCTAATCGGTATCTACCTGATGTTGACTTTGCATTTTGGTGTAGAAGGCTGTAGGTTTGATTTGAGCAGGTGGAGTTGAATGATCAGAATTGTAAGTAAAATCAAACATAGACCATTTTTGACTTACTAGGGTAAGAAGTTTACGTTTCCCCATATTGACAAGCCAGAAAGCATTTTTATACTTGTACAGACTTAACTTCAAATAAAATTATCAGTTGCTTTATGCATTTCAATACATTGATCAATTACACAAAGCAGATCATAATAAAAATATTTTGTTGACGAGTTTTGATATCAATCTATAAACAGTGCAGTGTTTTGATACACAATAATACCGCTGTTTGATAATGCAAATACACTGTAATCAAAATTTATTTAAAATTATTAAACAAGTGACTTCACCAAGCACCCAGTATTACACAGTTGCTGATTTTCTGCAACTCTAAATTACCTGCCAGGGATATTGACTGGTCAGAGCACTGGAGCAAAGATTTCCTAATGTATAGGCCAGTTGATTTAATTGACTTGTTAAACAGGTGACAAAAGAAAATGCAGTACACATATTCATTTTATATTGTAACATACAATTTATTTCAATATTCATTTTCACCACTTTTGAATTTTTTTGTTTTTGTTTTTTTTTTGTCTTTGAAAAAAAAAAAAAGTTCATGTGTCAAGGTCAGAGTTTGTTGACAGTTGATACTGCCTGAAGCTAATTTCTACAAATCATGGAAAAGAAAAATGTCCTTTATAAGCATTTCACGGATGTAGTATGTTTCATTTTCGTTACTTTTGTTTGGTTTAGAAAACAATACACATTACATATGGTTACATTTATTTTTTACCTAGTAATGCATTGCATCTCTTTTTGCAGTCCTGTTGTCCATTAATGCCTTGATGACAGATCCAAATCCAGATGATCCACTGATGCCAGAAATTGCCAGGCTGTACAAGACGGACCGTGCCAAGTACAACAAAATGGCCATGGAATGGACCAAGAAGTATGCCAGTTAATGGATAGTGGACTAGACTAGCTCAGCTGCCTAGAACGTACACTTTGAACTGTGATATGAAAACAAATTTGTGGAAGATTGAAAGTATCTGTGTGGTCTTTTATTAAGTACTTGAAGTAACAGGGTTTACTTAAAAAGCATGGTGAGGTGTTGTCTTGTATTTGAAAGTAATCATTTTCATTTGTTTCCCTTTTTCACTTATTTGCCTGTTGGATTTTCATTATTATTTGACCATTTTGATTTGAAATACATTTCTTTTTTTTTTTGTTATGCTCTTCAGATAAATAATCAGGGGCATACCTTTGTATTTGGTCCATCTGTCTGTTTGTAACTTTCACAGTGGTCATAACTTTAAAGAGACTTCATAGCTGATTTACTGAAAGGTCAAGGCTAAAGCTGTATACAGAATTACAGATCAAGGTCAATGTGGGGGCAAAATATGCTACAATTGCCAAGTGAGGGGCATAATTCTCTCCGAACACATCTTGTATACCATGGTTCTGAAGTCTCTAGTGCATATTATTTTTATTCTTCTGCTTTATTAAATTCCAGAATTTTTATTTATTTGTTATCTGAATACAGTAAAATGTGTGTAGATGGATATTACTCTCATTAAAACAGTTGTATGTTTGAAACCAGATGATATGTATACATGTAGACATAAATCTTAAAGGTTTTTACATAGCATTTACTGACATCTTATTACAGATTCTTCTTCTTCTTTTTTTCATTTACTTTGTGTAATATTTAGGTAAGGAGCATTATGTGGTANTAAAAAAGGTTTTTACATAGCATTCACCGACATCTTATTACAGGCAGACTCTTCTTTTTTTTTTCATTTACTTTGCGTAATATTTAGGTAAGGAGCATTATGTGGTAAGGGCCTAGCTTGGTCTTTTGATATTAATTTACAAGAAAAGGTATATGCAACTTTCTGATACATATTTATACATTGATTAAAATCAAATATACCACAGTAAACTAGTCACACAAATGATCCCCTTTATTTAGCAGTGGTTTTAACACTTAGATATTTTTTTTTCTGTTGAATTTATCAAAGTTCATCCATTGATAATTCACAGTAGTGAGTTCAACACCCTGTTGGTTTTACCCATTTAGCCAAATCCTTTGGGAATTGAGAACTATGCTAATTTAATAAATTTATAATTTTATAATGTAGCAAGATTGGTCTGATCAAACTTAAAATAGGGCAAAAAAGTTTTGCAATACTGAGATGTAAATCAAAAATGTTTTTGTTTTTTTTCCCCATAGGTTATTCAAAGTACTAAAGTTTGATTGCAAGGTTGTTTTTTTGTAAAGTACATGTATCCAAGTATTCACAACATGTGTTAAAAGTTTCAATAGTTTTAACTTGTGTCAAATTAGAAGAAATTTTACAAATTTGATAAAAAATATTCATATTGTGTAAAAATATCTTTTAGATTTGAGGTAAATTTTCTTGAGATCTAATAATGGACCTGATGAGATTCTTACCATTTAATGACTCTTTTTTGATAGAATAGTTCTTGCATGTGTGTTTGAATGTATATGAATTGTTTTGAGTGCTTGGTTTTCTTTTTTTTTTGTTGTTGCCATGTTGATATAATTTATTTGCACCATGTAAATGATCGACACTATGATGTACAAGATAAAATGTCTTTTCATATATCTTGCTCAAGACAAAAGCAACACAAACATAATCCAGCATCTTTTACTGTAGAATTTTTCAACAGACTTAAGAACAAATTATGCATAGCAATGTAAGAAAAATCACGAAATTTTGTGTCAGGGCTGTTTTTCTGGGTGATAACTTTCTATTTACATGCACTTTCTTACAGTGTCAATCCAAAATTTGAAACATATTGTATTTACTTTTTTGTTGTTGTTTGGAGTCATAACTCTAGATTTTTTTGATTTTTTTTTTTTTTTAAGTAAAGAAGTAATGAGAAGTGTTGTAATTTTTTAATGTAATTTTTATCTGGTGTTGAACAATTTTGAATTCATGAAAGGGCACAGAAAACTTGAATAAGTGATTAAAAACAACTTAAAGCAACAGTTCACCGAGGTTCTGAAATCCTATGTTGTCATAATGAACTTCATTAAATCATTAAATGAACAGTTTTATATTTTTACTCTTGTATGTATAAATGGATTCAACAGGACACATGGAATTACTTTCCTTCCGGGACATGACTACAAGTGATTATATTTTTGTTCATGAAAGACAGATTTCTTTGTGAATGTTATAGTTGTTAAGGATTTTCCGTTAATGTTTGAAACCACGTGCTCTTTACGAACAAGAAAGTCGCCTAAAGACTGAAGCAGTTTTTCTTCAAAATCAACCGGCGAAAATTCGGTTATTTTTGGCATTCCCATCTGTTCAACCGGTTTCCTCTCTTTTTGTTGAAATAAAGAAGTCTTCGACCTTCTGATGCCAAACGGAGGTTTGATTCTCCCTAATTGTGGCATTCCTCTACTCTCACTTACAGAGTCCTCGGGTATCATGAGTTGATCACGCGTCTGATCACCGTTCCCATCGTAGTAGTCGGGCCTTTTCTTCACGATATTGTCCATCCTCTCGAGGCTGTATTGTAAGTTGAGTTTGTGTGTGTCGAACGCTGAGGACATGGAAAGATCGTCTTTCTCCTGTACCGGCCTAGCCTTGTTCTTTTTCCGCGGTTTGACCTTTTTTCGTACATATTTTTTCAAAGTACTGAAAGTGGCGACGTCAGAGAGGTTTGATATCTTACCAGAAGGGGACGTTAATAAGATGATTGGAATGTTGGTGGGATAGAAAGAAACCGACTTCATTTTACTCTGTCTGATCTCTTTAGATCCTTTTATCTTCCCAATATAATTGTGAACGTGAATCTCGCATTTTCTTGAATTTGTCACACCTTTGACCTTTGCTGCCAAAGTATCGATATCTTCCTCTGATATAGGGGCGAGTATGTGGGTTTTCTTTTGGGAGACGGCAGCAGCAGGCGATAACGTGCGCAACACGGCGGAATGGCCTTTAGTTCCTATTGCATCTTTCTTTCCACCAGTACTTGCTGACTTGAGTTTTCCCATTGTGACCCTTCTTTTTTTAAAAGATTGTTGTAAATTAATGAAATCGTGCCTGTCAGCAACTTTCTTACGCAACGGTGTGGAACAACTCTCGTCACATTCTTCGGATTCCAATATAATATCGACTAATTCCTCGAAACTGGGAACTTCTGGAAAGCGGAAGTTGTAAATTGGTGCTCTAGGCATGGTTTTGTTTATATCTATTTTCTCAATATTAAAACTCGGCATAAGCGGAAGACACGAAGTCTTCTCCTTCGACAGAATTTCTCGTTCTTCCTTTTCTTCTTTTTTATTGCGCAGATCAATCTTGCACTTCACCAACTTTTTGCTGGCAGATTCGTAATCGGCGTGGGTTTGTTTTTCACGTTCTTTCCATATGTCTGACAAGTAAAATTCATCACCGAGGTCTAGAACGTTTTCTTTCAGTGACACTTCCTGCCAGACGGTATCTATTCCATACTCGGCCTTTTCCGTGCATCGTAAATGCTTCAGGTTTGTGAGTGGAGGCTGATATCTGTAATCAGTGTCCGAACTTATGTTACTGGTCCGCTTTGGACTGGATTCGGGGGGTTGTCGAATTCGCATTTGCCTTCTCCTTTGCGGGCTTTTGATTCGTTTTGCAAGCGTTGACCATTTTTTGCGTGCTGTCCTCTTCGTAACATCCACTGATTGATAGTTTTTGAACGGGGGTAAAACGAGGGATAAAACCTTTCTGTCGGTGGAGGCTGAAAAAGAGTGCTACTCAGTTGGAATTAACTATATATAATAGCTAGTGAGTGTAAGATGAGCATTTGTTTCAGGATAGGTATTATTGCAAGATGGAACTGTGGTCTGATCTGATCGTTAACTTGGTAAATTCAGAATAGTTGAAACCAATCAAAACCCAGGGGTCATAAGTGACATTCCTGGTCTAAGAAAAGAGCTGCTATAATATGCAATGAATTGAACTGAAAAAATTAGTTGTCAAATAAAGACCATGCACTCCTTGGGAGATATTGAGAAAACGATAAAATGGAAGGGGTGTTTTGAAAATCTTCCTTTCAAGAAACAGTATACTGGAAGAGCCAAAATTTGCAAGACGATCGTTTTATATACTGTAGGTTTTTTTGTTCGTCCCCAGGGGCAAAGTAAAGCTACATTAGAATATTTAAGAATCTCTTAAAAAAATTATCACAGTTACATTATACAAAACACTTTGAGACGGCCGGCCACAGTGAGGGTTTGAAGTTTTACTGATGTGGTACTAGTGAGCGTTCTGACCCATGGGTTTGAGAGCTGTCCAATACAAACCTCGTCTCCTAATCAAGGAAACAAAATCCGCCTCTGTCTCGCTGGATCTTTGTGGCGTCATACCAGACGTTGTTCCTTGGTGGGAACTGCCGGGAGATTTATACAATCGCAGTGTATCAGGAAGACGACCATAATATGTAAACTCCAACAGCAGAGTCTCTTCTATCTCTTCATATCCCTAAAACAGAATCTCAAGATATATATATATATATATAGAGAGAGAGAGAGAGAGAGAGAGAGAGAATCTTTACATAATGCAATATGATACAAAGAACACTCAGCCCTATTCGGAAATGGGCTTTGGCAATTTGTCGTGAAAAGTTAGTGAAAACATAAATTTGACGAAAATACCGAGATACTGCATATAATCTGACATATATTGTGAACATTAAATTAAAAAAAAAAAAAAAAAAATAATGAATTCCATGTATTAAATGTAACAATAATATACCACCCTACAATGCACATAATTTGATGTGAATTAACCAAAATGTACTGTTCCTTTTGAAAGAGTGAGCACCTTTTGATTTGCCGGTGTATAACACTCTCGTTGAGCTCTTTTGTTCTTGGCGATCGCAAAAGTTTGCCGCTGACCGATCTTTTGTTTCTTTAACAATTTGTGAAGTTGGGTCTGTATTCGGTCGAAGAGCTGTCCTTGAAGGATTCTTAATGAGCAACCATGATTCCATTTGTCCGAGTAAAGGAAGTCCCAAAACTCGTCTGTAGTACGAGAAAACATATAAAAATGTCAGAGTGTGCAAGTCGATTGCCTTCCCTTGTTATAAAAATAGCAAAATCTAAGTAGTAAATAAATAGACAATAAATACTGAAGGTCTTGAATAAAGTGGAAGGGGTGTGTGTGTTCTTTTTCCCCCTTATTTTTGTTGGTAAAACAATGTCCAAAGTAACAGTTATGCATGTTGAATCAAATTACTTCACACAATGGCCATTTACATCGGGATTCGGGAGTTGATATCTTAGATTGGGAAAATACAGTGTCTCAACAAATGAGCGATGCGGGCCATGGGCTTTTCAAAAATCTTAATGATCATGGAAGGTCAAATAAAGTAAACAATTTCATTAAAATAAAAACCCTCAAATTTCATAACAGAACACAACATACTTCGTAAATTATATCAGTAGTCAAGGATGTTTCAGTTTTTTTTTTGTTTTGTTTTTTTTTACCTGCTTGCAACTCATTCCGATCAATCCAACCATTGAACTTGAGTTTTTCGCACAAGATGATTGACTGACGAGGTTCGAAGTTGCGCAGGTCTTGTTCGTCCTTTTCTCTCTTTTCAAAATAAGGATTGATATTAAACCATACTTTCTTCACACTGTAATTCAGCAAATTGCGAGCTTGATTGTAGAGAATATCGTGCCTTTCTTTGTTCATTTTCTTTCTTTTTGTGTAAACTTCGAAGTACTGTGATGTCATAATCCAATTACGTTGATAAACGCCAATTGTGACGTCATAAGCATTAAAAAATCAATACCCATTATTTTCCAACTACATGTATGGTTTATTATTGATTAAATTCGATACTCTAGACAGAAGGATCTACAACAAATTAATATACCATAGTTATGAAAAATATACACATGCATTAAACATTATATAATGGCCCGTATTCTTTCTTAAACGAAGGAATACCATTATTTTTATGGCTATCTTTCTTGTTATAAAACAATGACGGCAATATGCATACTGCCGTAAACATCATTTGCACAATCAATAAATATAAACCGGTTTGTCTTAAGGTTGAAAAAATAAGTTGTTCCCCAAATAGTCTTTTCAGATTGAAAAAAAAAAAAAAAACCGCATTATGATTTTGAAAAAAAAAAAAAAACGATCTGAAACACTTGTGTAATTTCTGCTAATATGTTCACTGTGATAACTAGAGTGGCTTTCGTTATACATGTATATCTCTGGAGTTGTTTAGGCAAATATCAATATCTAATAGGAACCACTTTAACAAGCCAAGCCAACTTTTATATACAGAATTAGAATAGACAATAATAACCCACAGCATGGCAAAAATCTTTGTAATGCAGTCATAAATTTTTGAAATTCTCAAGTACGAAAGATTGGAATTTTTAAGACAAATATTCCCATCATCAGCGCTATTTCCAGCAAGTCATGTGACTGAGTCTCATCCTCGTTCGTATTACATTTCTTCATATATAGGTATAAATTCTAAACTATACAAATCCATTTCTACTTCATGAGCAACTGGTATATCAGTAAACTGGACTCAGAAGAATTTGCTGCAGTTTGCATTATGAATTTTTAATTTGAAGATACATGATGATTGATGCAAAACTTCACAAAAGGTTAACATACAACAGATGAACTATCTTTATCCCACTACATATGAACAATTCTACATTAATTACTGATTCACAATCAAAATACCAGACTCTTCCAAATAATTCTAATGATGGACGTTATGTCATGTTTTCGTTATCTTACTACGTTGATTTTGTCATTTCAATATATTCATAACACCAACTTAGGTACACTGTGTTATAGAAGGCAGTTGTTAGAATGGAACCCAAAAACGTCTGCAACTAATTTATGATATCCCAAAAACGTTATACAAAAATAATTAATGTGAGGAGTTTATTCTTACAAGCTGAAAATAACAGTACCACCACAATTAATGATTTGCATTCCGTTAGTGAGGAAAAAAAAATTCTACAGACTATTATCATTATTTTTGGCAAACAAACACGTCAGATAGAAGGTTTTGAGCATTTCTCTATATATATCACATTGTAAACCCTTTTTCATTGTATAGTCCCAAAAGAAAAAATGGTTATTCTAAAAAAAGGAAAACTTATCATAAGATATGCATGTACACTCCTTGAAATCTAAACTGCAAGTATCCTGCTAGAAGGCACAGTACTGTAACATTAATACATACATGTATACTTGAGAAATAAACTGATGAATAAACACATCAGTCTTTAACAGGTAGCATTATTGAAACCAATCTTAATATGTTACAACAGTCATGTACAATGTTCATATTGTACTAAACCATGCATTTTTGACAGAAAAAAGTTGGAGGTTTTTTCATCTGTGTGGGCATCATCTGTGTAAAAAAAAAAAAAAAAAAAAAAAAAAAAAGAAGAGAGAAGCAAAAAAAAATATCTGGTTCAGTGTACCAGTGGCCAGTTTTAAAATATCAGGTAATTATTTCTATTTATTCTATGAAATAGAAATTCATCATATACACAAGCTACAGAACAATATTATGGACTATACATGTGAAATATCAATAATATGTCACAAACAAACTTTCTTTCTGATATTATACATGTAGTTAATATACTGTAATAATGACTAAATAACCATGATGTTTGAATCAAGTAATAGTCAATCATTATCAACAATTTCCATGTTGCAAAAAATGACAATACATGTGAAGGATGAGACGAGTAATCACAACAAATTTTTTTTTTTTGTTATAAATATTCTTTATCTTTCCTCTTCTTAGCATTGCTAGTAGGTCATTATTGTAGATAACTTTGTTACTTTGGCGCCTACATATACAAAAACCTGATCTTCAATCATTGTACAAGAATGCACTTCGTGGAGATTTTAAACTCATGTCTGAGCCAGCCTACACGAGGTAGCGGAGATGCCAAAATGAGCTCGAACCCTCACTGCCTTCATATACTTCAACCAATCAAATGGCCCACGACAGCTAAGAGGAATCAATTCTGAAAACGTTATCCTCGAATACCAATGCTATGTCGAAGTGATTCAGATGTCCAACCACTGATTTTCACGTATTTACCACCCATCTCTCAAATTCATGGATAATCTCTTTTTTTTCAGTCCCATTGAGTTTTCCGAGATAATGAGGTTTGACTGTATATTGATATTTGGATCACTTCAAAGAAAAATTTAAAAATCTATGAACATTTCGGTCCAAGTAAGGTGTATAGGGATATTGGCCACTCCATGAAAAAAGAATGAAATGAAATTGATTTGCATACACCACAACAGACAGTCAATGAAAATAGAGCAAGTGATGGTAACTTTAAAAAGAATGCAGGGTATTGGAGTCCTATATTTTCAGGCACTACACATATCAAGATCTGATTGTCCAAAAAGTAACCAAAGCTATTTGCAAGATCCACAAGAGGAATGTCAAGAAAGGTGCATGGAAGTACACTGTTTTGGAGAAGAATAAAATGTGACTGTTTACAATTGTTGAAACAGATGCCATTGGAGGACATTAGTCATACAAGCCCTCAGCAGGTGACTAATCTCAGCTAATAATACATCATTTCCATGCATTGAAAATTTGTTGAGCATGTATCATTAATATATGCACAACGAAATTTTTTTTTTTTTAAACTACAAGTAACAGTACAAAGAGGTCAAAAACTGCCTTTAATTATGCGGTTGGCTATAAAGGTGACCGTAAACAGGAGTACATGTATGTTATCATTGACATATCCAATGAAAAATGTTTTTATAAAATCCTGCAAATGATGTCGTGATGGCACTCGGGCTGAAGAGTAATTGATGGTGAAACTAAGGCTCTAGTTGAGCTGAGGTTTCCAGATCTGCGCCAGCATCCCAATCCTTTCGTGCACGACCCCTGGTTTAAGATGGGTAATATTGACATGCACTGCTTGCTTTTTTCTCATTCTTTTGGAGGAATCAGGACAATGATTCTGTATGTGACTTTGATACCTTGCCATTGGGACGTATTCCCGTCAATACTGTAAATAAAATATTCAAATTTACTTCTTTATCATCAGTTGAATTTTCATGCACTAAAAATTCCAAATTATATATTTTGGGGAGTAAATAAATCATAATTACTTATGCCCAATGCTTATTATTAAACAATAACTAATTTTCATTTCGATGTTAAAAGCAATAAACAAACAAAATTCTATAAACATTTCCCCACAAACTTTAATTGATATTACAACTTGATGACACCATGTGTTGGCTTAAAATTTTCTATTCAATGCAATAATGACACAAAGTATAGACAAACACTGATAAAAATTAACTGGAATTTTTTGCGACGTTCCAAATTCGTCAACTGGCAAATAGATATTTCAACTAGTATTTGCGAGTTTTATATAGTGAATTTCTAACTGGTACATGTACAAGGAATTTTGAGTTAATATTGTATATACTGTAATATTCCTAAATTACCGGTAAACGCGAAGTAATTTTATTCGAGTAATTTCGCGAGGAGCATCAATGCGAAATAAATGTTTCGCTTTTATTTTATGGTACTACATACATGTAAACACTCTCATTAGCACACAATCACGAATTGACGTTCTCCGTGATTTGAGTGTTGAGTCAACCACGATATAAAGTTACTTCGTGTATAATAAGAATCTACGGATATGTAGTTACGTACTCAGAATTTATCTTATAAAGTAACATGTACATGATATTGTATGATATGGGTGACTCTAGTAGAATGGATAATGCTTCTAGAGTCTGGAAAACCATATTGCTAACTCGTGTCCAGATGTGCTTGACCTTTTGACGCAAATTCTACTTTCACTCCATGGTACTACATATGTATGATATTGGTGACTCCTTGGTGGAAAGGTAACACTTTAGAGCCCGAAACAATTGCATCT
>CAJDSM010016155.1:8109-24655 GCA_903981925.1 Ostrea lurida
ATACCATCATCACCTGCATATGTCTTGCAACTTATTCGATACGCAAGAGCTTGCTCTGCGTATTATCAGTTTTTTAATAGAGGCCAGGCTACTTACAAACAAGTTGTTGCAGGAGTTTTCAGCAGTCACGTTTAAAGGCAGCATTTTGCAAATTCTATGGTCGTTATAAACGATCTAGTTTGGCCATACAATTTGCCATTGGGTCAAATGCTGTTTTGATGTGTTTCATAGCAATTGTTAAGCTGTTTTTCATACACTGATTTTGAACTACAGATTACTCCATATACCTGATCAAGACAATGAGCTCACGGCGGGTGTGACCGGTTGACAGGGGATACTTACTCCTCCTAAGCACCTGATCCCACTTCTGGTGTGTCCAGGGGTCCGTGTTTGCCCAACGCTTGTTTGTATTCTATTTGGGGCTACGAGATTGGTCATTGCTACTTATCTTTGCCTTTTTACGAGTATTGTATAGTTCACATCTTGAAAAACAGAAGGAAAATTTAATTATTTTGTTTAAATGATTGAAGATACTCCGGATGTTCCTTATATGGTCTGTAGTAGTGTTTATTGTTAGAGTAATGCTAAAAACACAAATTAAACTATGGATTATAGTGTTTTCAATTCTAACTAAGATTTACGCTCATAGAATATGATTAGGATCCGTACACTGTAATTAACAGTAATCTACGATTGGTATTTGTCAAGTATAAAGTGAAGCGTGAATTATAATTTACAGTTGTAAAAAGGATCGTTGCCAACATAGCTCCTCCTAAGCACCTGATCCCACCTCTGGTGTGTCCAGGGTCCTTGATTGCCCAACTCTGTTTTTGTATTATATTTAGGACTAGAGATTGATCAACGTTGTTATCTTTGCCTTAACATAGATACGAGGAACACTCTAGTTATGACTGGACATCGCCATCAAGTCAGGAATGTTTCAGTATATCTATGCTACTACTACAATAATTATGAAAATTGATTTTTGTTCTGTAATGCTGGATCCCACGTTTTCTGAATGGTGCAATTGATGGCATATTTACCGACCTACGATCAGTCGGCAATGTTTGCTATAGCTACCACTTCATCTGAAATCGTATGTTGCGATTCAGGGAAAGATCATCATACGATATGTGGTAGATGATCGCTTTGCACATGGTCACCGGTACCTATGACTGGAAAAGATCGATCGCAAATCAGTCGTGGGAAATTGTGCCACAAGTTGGTGACGATCAGTGTTTCGTTCGTAACCAGGTCGTGGGTCGGTGTGACTGGGTCTTAAGCGACCTAGTTATGACCTAGCTGCGACGATCTTATGTTTTGGAATCGTGGGCAAATCTTAGAAAGTGCAAACGACTGATCGCCTAACAAGTCTTGCGTGATCGCAAAAGCAAAATCAGCCGCAGAAAGGTCCGATGATCATATTCAAAACTTCGCGTATGGAGCGCACCACCAATCGTGCAGGACAGTTCTCGACAGTTCTCGATTTGTTCCTCGATCGAAGGTCGGGCATTCATCGGCAACAAGAGTTAAATGACAACTGATGCTGACGCACGATTGCAAACCTAACAACCACTCTGATCATATTATCAATCAAGGCCACATTCGACGGCTTGCACGATCGATTACTGCAGTCCCGTGAAGTGGTTGTTTAGGTTTGCAATCGTGCGTCACATCAGTTGTCATTTAACTCTTGTTGCCGGATGAATGGCCCGACTTCGATCGAGGAACAAATTCGAGACTGTCCGAGAACTGCCTGCACGATTGGTGGTGCGTCCATAACGCGAAGTTTTGAAATATGATCAATCGACCTTTCTGCGCTGATTTTGCTTTTGCGATCAACGGCAAGACTTGTTAGGACGATCAGTTCGTTTGCACTTTCTAAAGATTTGCCCAACGATTTTCACATAAGATCGGTCGCCAGCTAGGTCCATAACCAGGTCGCTTAAGACCCAGTCACACCGACCCAAACGACCTGTTACGAACGAAACAACTGATCGTCACCACTTGTGGCACCAATTTCCCACGACTGATTTGCGATCGATCTTTTCCAGTCATAAGGTACCGGGTGACCATGTGCAAAGCGATCCATCTACCAACAAATATCGTATGATGATCTTTCCGAATCGCAACATACGATTTCAATGAAGATGGTAGCTATAGCAAACCATTGCGCGACGATCGTAGGTCGGTAAATATGCCATCAATTGCACCATTTCATGAAAAACGTGGGATCCAGCATTACAGAACAAAAATCAATTTCATAATTAATTGTATAGTAAGCATAGATATGACTGAAGACATTCCTAGACTTTTGATGGCGATGTCCAGTCTAACTAGAGTGTTCCTCGTATCTAAATCATAAAGGAGCAGCTATGTTGGCAACGATCCTTTTTACACTGTAAATTATAATTCACGGCTTCACTTTATACTTGACAAATACCAATCGTAGATTACTGTTAATTACAGTGTACGGATCCTAATCATATTCTATGAGCGTAAATCTTAGTTAGAATTGAAAACTATAATCCATAGTTTAATTGTGTTTTTTAGCATTACTCTAACAATAACACTACTACAGACCATATAAGGAACATCCGGAGTATCTTCAATCATTTAAACAAAATAATTAAATTTTCCTTCTGATTTTCACAGATGTGAACTATACAATACTCGTAAAAAGGCAAAGATAAGTAGCAATGACCAATCTCGTAAGCCCCAAATAGAATACAAAAACAAGCGTTGGGCAAACACGGACCCCTGACACACCAGAAGTGGGATCAGGTGCTTAGGAGGAGTAAGTATCCCCTGTCACACCGGTCACACCCGCCGTGAGTTCATTGTCTTGATCAGGTATATGGAGTAATCTGTAGTCAAAATCAGTGTATGAAAAACAGCTTAACAATTGCTATGAAACACATCAAACAGCATTTGACCCAATGGCAAATTGTATGGCCAAACTAGATCGTTATAAACGACCATAGAATTTGCAAAAATGCTGCCTTTAAACGTGACTGTGAAACTCCTGCAACAACTGTTTTGTAAGTAGCCTGCCTCTATTAAAAAACTGATAATACGCAGAAGCAAGCTCTTGCGTATCGAATAAGTTGCAAGACATATGCAGGTGATGATGGTATGTTGCTAACATAAATGTGGAAGTTGAACGATGGATACATATGCAGGTGATGATCAGATGGTATGTTGCTACATAAATATGGGAAGTTAACGATGGGTAAACTGAAATCTTCCCATATGTCATATAGTTGAGTTGTTAGTTTGCCGTTAATCTCGATGTTCAATAAGATCTTCAAGAACGAAGCAGACATGGAAAATTCTGTGGTGTCTTTTATTTCTAATTGGGATACCGGTATATCGAATCGACATATGAATGAAAATTGTCATTATCATTAATATATAAATCGAAATGTCGAATTAAAGGCCACCGCTGGAGATTTCTTCTTTTCATTTAGAAGCTTTTGAATGAATTTATAAGGCTATAAAAACAAGCCAGCTAACAAAGGAACACAATTCGAGCCCATGGAAATCCCAACAGACTGATGGAAGACTTGATCACCAAAAACTACAAACATATTGTCAATGAGGAACTGCAGTATTGCTTTATCAACTTCAGAGAATCAGACTGGAGTTTAACAAAGTAATTTTAGAATGACTTATCACTAGATATGAATATTTCCCTTTTCCATTTTTGTTGAAGAAGCAACTGTCTATAATGTTAAAAAGTCTAGTCTTTAATTTATCGTGCGGAATGACCGTGTAAGGTATTGAGAAGTCAAATAGTTTGATGTTGTTGATATAAGAAAGGTTCATGGATTTCAAATTTACTAGACGTTCTTCAGATTTTTTTTCAGAATCCACATTTGATTTACAACACTTCTGGCATATGTTTCATAATACGTCTAATGTTGTTCCTTTACAGCTGTCAATATTTTCGTGAGGAGTAAAGATACCATACCATGACTACAAAAGACAACAGACGGATGAATTCATTTCAACATGCAGCATGCAATACCGTCTAAGCCTACCAAAGAGCTCAGTGACATTCATCAACACTGAAGTAGGCTCTAGAAAGCATTTACTTCCAGGACGACTTTGTGGAATGGATTTTTGTTGTTTAGCAAAAACAAATATTCACTGCCAGCATGCACTCATGTTTTTCTTTATACACAACATGCATGTCCTTCCGATATACGAGCGCTGCTCAATATGTAATGTGTATTGTACCACAGTGCGATAACGCTTTGCACGATTTCTTGGATGATGATACTCTTGAATAGTTCTATTCAATACCTTTCCAACGGTATAAGCACGAGCCTTGAGCTCCACATAATTTAAACTTATTGTCATTTCAATACAGTCAGTCGTTGACCACTGTCGTAAAAATGGTTGGGAAACTGTTGTGACTATCTAAGATATGATAGCTTATATAAAAGTTCGCACAAAACTCGAGTCATTCGGTATTGCTGATGTTTCCTGAATTGGGGAAGTTTATGGGTCTGATAACTTTAAAGTTCCTTGTGAGACAGTTCGTAGGTGGAGAAAGAAATTTCTGACTGGCACAGAATCCGTCAAAGATGCAGCAAAATCTAGAGGACCTGTGACTGTAACAAGCAAGGCAAATGTCTCAAGTTAGGGAAATAATTGAAAGTGATGGCAGATACACGATTCGTGATATTGCCAAAGCTGTTGACATATTGTTATGTTTCCCAAGTTCAACCAAAGGCAATTTGCAAACATTGTTACTGGTGACGAAACATAGGATCACTATTTCGAACCAGTAAGAAAAATTGGGAACAAAATATATGGTTAACTAAACACGGTAGAAGGCCTGTAGCTGCGAAAATAACCATGAGCACAAAAGAAGTTCTTTAATGCATATTCTTCTCATGTGATGATATAGACGTACAAGTTTCGGTGCAGAAGGGCAAAATTGTAACAGGTCGGTATTACCGAGATGCTATACTGACAAAGCTTAGGAAATATAAACGACGCCTTGTGTCAGGATTTAGGCATGTTCGTCAACTTCATGATAATGCTCCATTATATACATCTGAGATTGTGAAGCATTTTTTTTATAAATCGGAGAAGATTACTGTCTGCCACACCCACCATACTCTCCAAATCTAGCCCATGATATTTTTTTCCTTTTTCCAAAACTTAAAACGTTCTTATCTGGTCGTCGTTACAAGTCCTGACAAGCCCTTAGCTCCGCCATCAGTCAGAGGTCTACCTCAATCAGCGTACCGAGACGCATACATTTCAGAAATGGATTCAGAGGTTGAAATTATGTTTTTCAAACTGCGAATAATGTAATGTTCATTTCACTATTTTTGAGTCGAATGCTTTTGAGGTATCGTACAATACACATTACATATCGAACAGCCTTCGTACCATGCTATGTAACTTTGTGCGAAGATTTCCCATTCCAATGGTAGTGGTCAAAAATTAAATCCCATGCAGTGAAATCATCATTTTACTTTTATAAACATAAATTAGTATCAATTTTCATCTTTTTGGGGAAAAGGTGCGTTTATAACAAATGGCTTGGGCATGTATATACATGTAGGTTATTATTATTGTTTGTATGCATAGTCATTGTAATTGCATCATACTCTATGTAGGAAAAATAAATGAAAATGTTAGTTTATGTCGCTGAAGCTCTCTCAAGTAAACCCCATAGTTTATGAATCGTTATCTTCAGGTTGCTCATTGGAAACTAGGTCTATAGTTTGTTTTTGTTTAACTATAGTTTGCCATTGATAAACCTATTTTATCGAATGAAAATTTTTGTGAATCGAAAGTGCAATACTGGTGTTGATATGTCTCTTTATAGGCATATATAAACAAAAAGCATAATTTAAAGTATTTTTTCATGTGAGGAATAGACCTAACAACAAAAGACTTTTTAATTCGTCTTACACAACTACAGTATGTTGTCAAAAATATAGTGAAATTTCATTCCTGTCAAATTTCATGTCATTATTGAATAGTACTAGAGTACTCAGACATACGACACGGGTGCAGCAAAGTAAAAACATAAAACAACCCAAACAGTCAATGTTAAAAGACAGCTGAAAAAGTAGATCAATGTAAGCGTTGTGTCGAGGAGAATCCCACTGTTTGCCGACGTCGTAGGCGGTGAGATGTACAGAGGTCGTGAGAAAGAAGGCCAAGCTCCAGACGGGTATAGTAGGTGGGTACAAAGCAAACACGCCGATTGGACGCGGGATTGGTTTCACCCGTGTTATGTAGGTCAGTAGATAAAACCTCAGCCTTGAATATATCAGATTGAAGAATCGTGAAAAACTATTGCATGGCACATTGAATTCCTTTACATTATTGTACAATGGTGTGAATGGTGTCAATTTTGAACATTGTGGTGGGTACATTCTGTGGTGGGTACATACACGCTTGATTGTTTACTATTAGATTGTACCATGCATATAGATAGAGAATATTACATGCTAAAATCCATATTGCATGGCATATCAGCCCGAGTGGTCCAATATCAGCCCGAAGGTTCATATAGGGCCCCAAGGACTGATGTGCCATGCGATATCGAGGCACTCAACACTATTTGTCGTGACGTAATTTTTCATTTGACGTCCTTGATATGGTTTTTTGCACGGCGTGCTGATAATTGATATAGATGCTAATATCGGTGATTGTGCCGTCACCCATATCGCGCCTTGCAGATTCTGCGCAATCACTTCACTACCAGTATATAGTAAATGTAGATCCTACTCTGTGAAATAAGGGTTTTCATTAAATACACGAGGAATGTATTACGGATCCGTATACCAAATACAGAAGAGTACGGTACCATATTTTGATGCACCAGAGGCGAATTTCGACAAATTATGTCTCTTCAGTGATGCTCAAACCGAAATGTTGGAAATCCGAAACATAAAAGTAAAACTTTATAAAAGTGAACAATGTAGTGCCAAAGACTGAGCCTAATACTTCGAAGGATCAGAGCTATGCCTGAGGGAGAATAACATGTAAAATCCATATCGCATATGATGGAGTGTGTTTCTGGTAAGGATCGAACTCGAGACCTGTAGCATGACACTTCTGTGCTACCCCTGGTAAGGATCGAAGTCGATACCACTAGCACGACGCTTCTGCGCTCTGCCGATCGTTCTAAAAGCCACAGCTAGCAGGAGAGCCATATATCTTTCGCTATCACATTGTTCCCTCCATAGAGTATCTCTCTTGCGAAATGCCAACACCTAAGAGGTGACGATCTGGGTTTGGTCAATTTCACCACTCAGAGAACGTCTCTCAGTCTACCCTTGTGTGTATATATAAGCGCCGAGCATAGGCCAAAATATGGCAGCCGGCAATGGTGACGTTTCCATATTAGTGAAATATTCCCGAGAGGGAAGTTAATCAACATACAAATCAATCAATCCAGCATATATACATGTGTCACTGTCTAGATCTGTATCTACAACAATGTCACTTGTATAGTCTCACGTTTGTTATTCGTCTTTTTGTGTTCACTATTCACTTTTGTCGGCATGCTTTGTGCAATTATATATTTTTGAATTGTTTCTTGGTAAATTCTAAACCCCGTGATGACATCACCTGTTTTATGGAAAGTACGAAACTACGCATGGTCCTCAAGGCCTTAATCATACCAACGCCCACTCCCACGAACTATTACAGGTTCTGATGTAATAGATATAAAACATTTCGATAATCTTTAGGAATAGAATCTTGAACGCTTTCTAGCTATGTCAATATTTTTGTATTCAAAAATATTAACAAGAATTGATAACATTATAATATGAAATACAGATGATGAAACATGATGATTATGGACAAACAATGAGTAAAAAAAAGCTTGTGGCATTATAACACATGTAACCGTCTTTGGTTAAAACAAAAATATAACATTATATACTTATAATCATGAAGATAATGTTTTATGTTTTACATCATTGAAAAATATTGCAAATAAATAATGCGTGACTCTGAGAAATTCAACATTAGAAAAATATAAAAAACAAAATATCATTATATATATATACAAGATATATATATAATTTCAAGTTTTACAAAAAAATGATACAACGTAATTGAACATAGCACAGTAATAAATTATTAAACACTGTGACAACAATAAAACATAACATCAAATATCAATGTCGGTAATCTAAATGTATTTATAACACATACATAGATAGAATAAATAAATATAAATGCTGCCCTTTGCTGTTCAGTAACGAAAGCAAGAATTTACCGTCAACGACAATACGAGGCCTTCTGGATTTCTAAGGTAAAGGTGACGGACACTTACGGAATGCTACAGTGTTCCTTTTGAGATGGAAAGCACTTTGGAATTGGATGATGTCTTCAAATCTTTCACCGGAATTTCAAGGGAAAACACCGCTAGTTGGGTTCAGCAGCGTTTGATAAGCTTATTTCAAAGGTTTTGGCCTGTTTGTCAGTCCCGCATTTGGTTTCATATCCGGTAGAGGTGCGCCCTCTGGGACCGTGATGCGGTAGTTTTTAATTAGAGTTGCACAGAAAGAGAAAACAGACATTTTGGCGATGTTGGATCCGAGACACACGCGATGTCCTATTCCAAAGGGCAGGTAACTGTAGCGTTCTTCTGCGTGTTCTTGCAAGAAACGTTCTGGAAAAAAGATTACAAAAGTGAAGGAATCTGAGTACCATTCCTCAATTAAAAAAATGTACATATTAAAACTTGATTCCCATGATTTGTGTGTTTGTACGGTTTCTTTACGCCTGGTTTTTGAGACAATCTTTGCAACCTTTTTTAAACTAATTGATACATACCTGGATTGAACGTGTCTGGGTCTTTCCATGCGTTTTTGTCATGATGTATCGCCCAGATATTCATAAGTACCATGGTGTTGGCCGGTATGTAGTAGCCATTAAGTCTAAAAAAAACAATTAGAGACGATTCATTAGTCTCTTTTAATCAACGTGTCCTTGATGCATATCATTAAATTCTTTTGCGATTCTGAGTCACTTATTCCGACTTGATAATTTTCGGAGAGAAGCTATTTATAACTGTCGCTTGGTATTCATTGAATCGACATACCTCATCCATAACAGGGATGTCTTAATTAATCATTTGTTTTGTTCTTTTTAAAGATTTGTTTGTTTTTCAAGTCGCATTTTTTGTGTCATACTGCCGGAAGGATGCTAAACGTCATAAACGATGACAAAGAAATGCATTTGGGATATAGAAAAATCTTTTCCTTTTTTCCGTCAAATATGTCAAAAATCTCATCAGTTTTATTTCGCGGTGAAGATTTTCACCGTCATTATCCGTTTCCAAGCATTTGTGGCCTAGAAAAAGAAGTAAAGCGCGGGTCAAGGAAGCTTAGTTGATTTTACTTCATTTCCCGTCAGACCTTCAATATCAAATTGAGGGATTCCCAAACAAATTAGTATACGTGTATTCAATATAACTTTTGGAATGCAATGTTAGCTAAGAAATTACAAACACAAAAATGTTTGAAAGATTAATTTAGTAGACATAATAATGAAAGAAGAGAGATTTTAAAATTCAATTACGTACTGATGACAATCAAAATTTTCGACTTTTAAGCGATGTGCATCTAGATATTTTTTTTATTTCTTTTGTTAAAAGGCATGTGTCAATCTTCCAGCAAACAGATTTAATGAGGACTTTTCGAAAGTATCTTTTTACCACGTTTCCCTTATTCTTTTGAAATTTCATCCCCGACAATGTCACTCTCATACCTCTGTGTGACAAACTAATTTGTAACCCCCGTCGCCTTTCAAAGCAAAGGAATCTCGCGTATGCTAATTTGTTTGAGTCCGAGGAATGCAAGTATAATGAAAAGCATAAATTTCATATATCATAAATTTACATTTAAACATTTATTTTTTCCCCTTCGAAAATGTGTCGAGATTCTGGTCTTCTACATGTTCTTAGAGGTATTAACAGTAAATATGCATTTCAGAATAGTTTGTCCTCAACGTGACGTGTATGTACGTATATGTTTGAATCTCCTTATCAATAAACTTATGGAAAAACTTGTCTCTTTCATTAAACCATATAAACATTTGCCTATAAAGTGGCTTATCTAAACTCAATGAATTCTTTAACCTTTGAATGTTTTAACACTACAGACATGTAAAAAAAAAAATGCCTTGCATCTGTATAGTTCATGGTTCATTATGCACGATTTATTCTTTCAATTAATTATTGTCAATACAAAATATATTTCTTATATTAGTGGAGTTGCATTTTGCAAAGAAACCGGTAGATATGGAAGTTTGGTACTGGTCACCCGTATGATCTTTTTAGATGTTAACTTTCCAGAAATAGCAGAGAACCCTGAACTGGCGGCCTACTTGGACACTGTCCAACAAGTTCTGTGAACTTCTTATACATATATCAAAATTAATATACCGCCTAATTGGCGTAATCAGATATTTATACACCAATGATATTCTGAAGTATTGAAAAAGGATTTCATAATTATACTTAAAACTGAAGCACGTGTCAATTACTTGAATTGCATGTCGAGATTACAGCGTCGCGAGTTCAAAGAAAAGGTTCGTTCGATAAGGATGGTAAACATTTACAAAAGGACAGTGGATATGCTTACTGACCTACTGACCAAAGCTACATGTAGAGAACAAACATGTGTCTGGATGAGAATTGGGACGCGTTTTGTCCGTTCAACTGAGCGCTTTTCTTTAATTTTCTTTTTTCATCTAGAATTCCATATTTATTTTTAAACTGCAACGATTTAAAGTTTGTTGTTTTGTTGTTTTTTGTTTTGAAAGTAAGATTGGTCCACAAGGAGGATATCCGGTTAACTCTGAATTCATAGATATAACGCTTTTATAGTGTAGGTATGAAACTTACTCTGTGTCTCTTAATGTTCTGTGAGGAAATCCACCGGAAGTATGGAGGCCATGCGCGCGTCTCCTTCACGGTGGCTTCTAGCAATGGATAATTCGCCCGATGGAAGGGGGAGGCAGTTCTCCAGTTTCTTGTATTGTCCTGGATTTCTTCATATAGTTTGTCTTGCCACTGAAAGAGAGAAAAACCAAGCTCAATTTCACTATTACATATGACACATATTCATGTTTCATGTATGTATTTTTGACTTCTATGATATGTGTTACGAGGAAGTTTTTTCGGATTCATGGAAAAGTCAAAATAAGATCGTATTTTATTTTGATAATTAGCCTCTAAATGTCGAAATTTGAAATTCTATTGCGTGTAATATCTAATCTTTTCACATTTGCAACTCAACACGATCCGAAACATCCGCTACACTAAAGTTGTACTAAGATATTCTGTACTAAAGCTATGCGTATTGTCACAACATTAACATACAAAATCAGTTAAATTGATAATAATTCGTAATCTTAATTCTATGTGACAGTGTGTTATATTGCAGACGAGTGATAATGGATTTGCATTGACTAAATTTAAAAGCTTTTAATATTTAGATGTGTGTAATTTATATCATTCTATTGTCTAAAGGCTCCGTAAATTAGTAAGTTTAATATTTCTCTATATACCGGCAGTATTCATTTTGTCCATCTCACCTGAGGATTGTGAATCAGATACATCATCAACCACAGAATGGTCATCGTAGTGGATTCTATGCCCCCGCCAAACAGCTCGTGAACGATGTGGCCTATGTTTTGGTCTGAGAGTAATCGAATCTCCTCTTCGTCCCCAGATTCGATAGCCTCTTTCTGAATGTTCAGCATAATGTCGACTTAAGTCTCTATGTTTTTTCCTCCGTACGTGTTTCCTTTAAAAAAGAGTTGGGGGTTAATGACGTCATGTGATCTGTTTATTTTGAAAGTTGTGACTTCCATTATTACTAAACACATGTAACTTTTGTACAACTAGACGTTTTAACCGTTTTTGAATAATTTAATGTATCTGATGTGCATGAATATATGTTGGAATAGAAAACAAATTTGTTAACATCATATAAATGTATTTTCAAAGATAGATGAGTGTTTTTAAAGCTTCATTTAAATTTCAGAATTCAAACGGATACCATTTGATCTCGATGTAATTGGTCCGTCTACAAAACGAATTTGCGGGGAGTTTACCGATCGATTTGGTTTAAGATAATAGCGATATGGGAAGTCGAAGACGATATTGTTAACTTTGTCAAGTGCAAGAGAATTGTCTTTTTTTAAAACTTGACTCATGATTAGATCTAAGAAATGATTCATACTCTGTGTTCCTTGATGACCTGATTAATCCAAACATCTTTCTTCTCCAAACTAAGTAAGGAACCGTCGCCAGCTAGGAATTGGAAAATGCTGAAAATAGTATTACATTTTTTGAGATGGATTTTTTCAATGAACTTATATTGACTCAAACAATTATCATAAATTATTTTGGACAGTTGTCAGATGGCATTTTTAGCGGAGAATTAATCGTCAGATTTCATGATATAAATACCAAATGTGACATACTAATACAACAGGTACTTGTAATCATTTCAACTTGTCATGGTTTAGAGATGGAAATATCAGTTTTTAGGCCGCTGTATAGCCACGGTTGTAACGATATGACCTTGCTAGATGTATAATATTAGTCAGCTGCCCAATCCTTTGGGCCCTCCCTTTAAAAGTCCACGAATTATAATCCGAAATGAACTGGGGCTGGGTGAGGTTTAATAGGGCACCGGGTTTACCATTTTTTTTGTTGCCTTGACGGTAAACAAACACCTTGGTATAGGCATATTGTCCCCTGACCTCAGTCATTATACCTGGACATTTGTTATGACGCTTGCTGCTGAGATGGACTTTAACAAGCCCCCACACCTTCCGTGGGTCGGCTAGAGAGGAGCAGTGGATTTGCTGTGTTTACTCTAATCTTTGATTTATTGCATAATGAAGGGTTAAGATCAATAAGTCTGCGTTGTTTGTCCAGCATAAAATTAAATTGAAAAGAAACCCTTGTTTAATGTGTATTCTTCTCTCTCTCTCTCTCTCTCTCTCTCTCTCTCTCTCTCTCTCTCTTCTTCTCTCTCTCTCTCTCTCTCTCTCTCTCTCCAACATCAACTACGGGATGACTCTGATGTACTGGTATTGACTTTGATGTTCAAGAAAATAATATCTTGGCCAAAATTCACCGTAGAAAGTCGGTAATTAACCTTTAAATGATTTCTTATTTAACCTGGCACATATAATTTACATATATTTACATACAAAAAAAAAAACCATGAATATCATAGGATGTATTCTAGAAGGTTGTCGAGTAAGGATTTTTTCTTCCAAGTTCTGATTACAAGGAGTGAAATATTTCTAGTTTGGGGTGTAACATGTATTGACCTATGCACATGTGCATACCACCGAAAAAAAATTGAACAATCCACTCTCTTCAATACACACTTCAAATCATAAGATATGACGATCCCAATCGCAAATATCACATTGACTTCATACAATGGGAGATTTCCGGTAATTACACAATAATACGCCTGAAGAAAAATATGCAAAAGAATGCATCATTACGGCCGATTCCGACTTTTAAAAATGCTCATTTTTTACCACTACGCAAGAAAATGAAGATACGATATATCTGAAACAAAAAGATCGCGCCTGTAAATCGGAAATTTGAAAAATTTATATTTAGATTTTGATTAAAAGAATTTATTAGAAGTGTGTCTGAAACATTTCTAACTCAGGACGAGGGATGGGTCCACTTCATCATCATGATTTTGGAATTTATAGTCCTAAAATTCGACGATCGGCAAAGTGCCTTTAAAAATAAACAATGATGGATTTAAGGGTGTGATTATTCAAATGACGTAATAGGGCATTTTATATCAAATTGAAAACAATATTCAAAAACTCACAAAATTGCATTTTTTTTTAACAAAGCAAATACTAGACACGCACAAAATAAATTATCTCTATCGCACAGTTTATAAATAGTACCTTAAACAACAGGGGTGGGATGACCCTAAGAAAAAGCGCATAGCGTAAAATTTAATGAATGAAATCCGTCAATAAGTTAACAACGAGGGATTTAGCTATTTCATTCACGTTTGGACCTCTGCCAATACTATTGACAGCCAGATTAACTGAGATATATAGCACTCTATTTTATCATTGAATAATAAAAAAAGCGATTCACATGTTGAAATTTTACTTTTCCTGCATAATTTTTACCAACTTTTCAAAATATATTGGATGATATTCTATCCAAGTTGGTTGGATTTATTCGTCTGTACTAGTGCAGTAGTAGTCAAAACGGTTAGAAGCTTAATGATTTTCTATATTGCCTATTTTATCAGCGACAACTTTGTTACACGTGCAAGTGATCTTAAAGTTTGATCTACATGTAGATTTGACCAGCGTCGTTCTATGCTTCACACAATGACCTACCATGCTTTTTATATGAAATGTGATCTTGTGAATTAAAAGTACAAATACATACCTCTAGCCATGGGTGACATCCACAATATTGAAACTTTTCGATGTTGTCCACGATGTCTTGGACAATCCTCAGCTGTTCATGAAATTGTTCGTTTACATCATCGAACCGCCGACCTGAGGATACACTGACACAACACGTTGGCCACGACCCTCGCCCCCTGAAACTTTGGGTCAAACGATTCATTGTCATCCGAAAACTTTTTCATTTTGTCCTCCAAAGTTTTTGATTCGTTCAGAATTATATTTTTGAGTCTGTCCTTATCGGAATGAGTCTGCGATGATAAAAAAGAGTGGACGATACGTCGATGAATCTTCAACTCGGGAAGAACATCATTCATTACAATGTCGCGGCCTTCCCCCAAGGAGAACTTCCACTGTCTTCCTTTTCGCGGTCGTCCGGAGAAGATTTTTCCTTGTCGGACCAGACTAGCGACGGCAGCGTCCATATTGTTGACCACTAAAACATTTTCACTACCCATCTTCATCCAGACTAGATTCCCGTAAGTTTCGGCAAGATTTGTCAGCGCGATATGCAAGTCCTGGCCTATGATTTGGGGCAGATTCCCCACTAACGGCCAGGCCACGGGGCCTGGTGGTAAAAAGGATCGAATCCGTCTGTCCTTCAAGTAAACTGAAGTCAAGTAAATATACAATACCATTATCACTCCAGTAAAGGCCCCAGTCCAAAGTTAGAAAGCTTAACAGCCACATGTTTTCGTCTTGTAAAATGTCAAGTAAATTTAACGATAAATTTTTAACACCTTCAAAGTTTTGTATGTAATTGTCTTCCGTGGTTTAGTTTATCATGAGTTGTACGATGTTGACATTCGCTTTCAACGTTTTTATTTGCGAGAATATTCACACACCACAACTTATAAAGGATTAGAAACCGCGTGGTTCACTACTTCGTCGATTTCTGAATTGTTTGATCCGATCAACATGGTTTTGTTTATAACAAGGCAATTGCCCACGTGCTTTGCGTATTGACAACTGACTAGTGTATCAACCAGTGTGTCCCGTTTACCTTAGCGGTGGTTTTGACCTTGGAGCCCGTATACAGATGATGGATACGACTGCATTCCATAGATTTTCTTAAAAGCGAGAAGGCTGCACATAGAAGTAGTCATATTTTATGGTTTTGTGCTTGTCCGAGCGGCGATGACAACTTGTTAGAGCTGTCTCGCCTGACTTACTTAATTATCCAGAAGTGTGCCGTGTTAGATATAAAATTGTCCCCTAGAATGTACTTTGCCGAATGAAATCAAATAAATTTCTTAGTATTTTTTTGTACACTTTTCAGGTAATATGATTTTTGTCTATTGTTTTATCTATTTTTTATTTATTACTATTATTTCGACATGGATAAAAATTAATTAACTAAGAAATACCAAAAATATTGAATTGCTTGCTAATAGGGACTTGGCAAGTTTCAAGATTTCAAAAGGTAGTAGTGGCGAAAGTGTAAAGAGTTTGATACAAAAAGGTTGTTTTGAGTGAGGGCAATCCCTCAGATACCTGCAGTCAACAGCGTACCTTTAACACTTTAAAACATATAACGTAACACGCGACGGAACAGAATCCGATCATTCATTCTACTCACAGTTCTGCGTAATATTTAATGAACATAAATTCAATTAATTTCAGTTTCGTTTCGTTGATGAATTGTTCATTTACACTAATAAACCCAATTATCAAAAGCCACTAAATCCTTCGCGTATTAAACATTGACAGATCAAGGTATTCTCAAATGTGTAGCTATTTTGACAAGGTCATATACCAGAATAATAGAGATAGAGAGAGTTACAACGATTTCGTTGTGTCTTTGAAATTTAGTTAGTTTACATGGCTATTTATTTTTAATTGTAAATTTTGTCAAGCTATATTGTAACATTTTGTTTTTCAAAAGGCGCATGGAAATTAAGACATATTATCAAAATTGTCTACAGTTCTTATTATCATAAACCGATAGTATTAGTTACACATTTGAAAACCCTATGGAAGAAATTTAAAGTTTTGAGCCCCATATGGAATATATTGACTAACGTATGATAGTTTATCTAAGTTCAGTTACACACTGCAAGATATACTT
>CAJDSM010016156.1:4734-29797 GCA_903981925.1 Ostrea lurida
AAGAAGCTTCCGGTCGTATCAGTGCTACTCTGCCACATCCCTGGGAATTTCTGAAGTATACTTAATACTAGTTGTCTTAGGACCCGTGGTGATCCGGGTATAGAAAGTCCCCAGCCAGATCCGATTGCGTATCGATGAAGAGGCGTCTTGAATGGGGGCGTGTCCTTCGGATGAGGCCCCGTGTTCACAGCAAAGTGTGGCACGATAAAATCCCTCCCTAGATCAAAGCCCAAGTGCCGAGCAGAGCCGTTAAAATTTTGGGCCCTGCTCGGTTTGTTGACGGTCTCAATTGAGGCGAAATTTCGAGTGGACGTAAAAACAAATAAATAATCATCAATACTAGTTGCTGGATATAGGGCATGCTTTTCTTACTAATAGTATTAGGTCTTTAGTTTTACTAAAACTTCCCAAGCTCAAAAGTTTCATCGCAAACTCGCATTGTAAAGGAGTAGCCCCCACGAAGTTTAAAATTCTGCCATGTTAAATTGGTCAAAAATTCAACGTGGAAGTTTTAACAAATTATAGAAGTTTCTGCACAAATGATAGTCTATTATGATAGTTTATCAGGTGGTAAAATTTTGGGTTATGCATTGTTGGTATCTAGATTAGCCCCCAAAACATCATGAAATATCAGAAAATGCAAAATTTGCTTAAGAATTCGCCATTTTTTATTTGAAAAACGAAAAGTTCGGTTATAGTGCACAGGCTGGACCAATTTTATTTTTTGTTAGTTTTAAAATATTGATGCCAGGAAGGTTCGAAGTATTATAACATCTTCTTGGTCTAAGGCCTGGTGCCTTTTGCGATTTTTCGTTTTCATTCACAAAAATGTCGCCCATTTTAAGCAAATTCTGCATTATATATTTCATGATGTTTGAGCATTCACAATCTTAGATTTACACCCAACTGCAAAACTCTTAAAAAAAAAAAAAAAAAAAATGATTTACCACCTGATAAACTATCACCACAATAGACATCATTTTGTGCAGAAAATAATTTGCTGAAATCACTTTAAATTTTTCCATTTTACAGAGCGATTTCACCCTTCGGGGGACCTACTCCTTTCTCTAACTAATCATAGGTCAGCCTACGAATTACGTCACTTAGGTCAGCCTACAGAAATTACGTCATTAGTCAGCCTACCAAATCACGTAGTTTTCTTCATCTAAAAAAATCCGTTCAGACGAGTTTGAGGAAAATTAAAACAAATTCTCCCCGGCATCAGTTAGAACTTACGAGAATAAGTACATGTATGTCTTTTTTATTTTTATTGGTTTTCGTACAATAAACAAGTTTGGAATTTTGATCTGATTTGACTAGTATATATGTGTGATAACTTCAACACGATCAGGGTGTTTTACTAATGTACTGAATCCAGCTTATAGCTTACATTAATAGAATAATCACAGCAGGTCGCACAGGTCGTGACTTCCACTCCCATAGACCTAATGATTATCATGTCCAATTCAACTAGTATTCTTCCGTAATTCTTACTAATCTGAAGAGTTCGTATTGTGTATATAAAGTAAATTGTGAAGCTTTAGCACCCATTGTGTACAGAGAGAGAGAGAGAGAGAGAGAGAGAGAGAGAGAAGAGAGGAAGAGCAGAGAGAGCGAAGGAGAGGAGAGAGAGATAGAGAGAGAGAGAGAAGAGAGAGAGAGAGGGTTAAAACACCAGGTAGTTATTTTGAAAATATTCGCTCCAATTAGCCAGTCCATTAAAAGAAAAAAAGCACTCCAATGATAAAATTAATAGTTCTTGGTTATCTACGAATATCTTATGACATAAACAGTGAAATTCAACTGCGAGATCATTCAGCTGAGACGAATCGGCGATAGTTTTAGGTTTCGAAATCAGTGGAAGCATATCAGGTTAGGTTCTTTCCACACTGCGCGCGCACACACACAAAACATGTTGTTGCATCGTGTCATGTCATAATTCCACCGAGATCATATTCGTTCATAGTGTTGACGTCAGTATTCTTTATTCCGTGCTGACGTCATTTTAGGTCCGGGCCCCGCATGAAAAAAGCGCACTCTTTCGCAAGCAAAGTGTCCGATTGCCGCTTGACTCTAATATCGCCCTTGGCAGGATTCTGGCGAGTGTTCAAATATCGCGCTTGATGACCTTCCCAAGGATCGCAATAAACAAATACGCGTCCATTCTACCTGTTCGGTTTGAGTTTTCACAACCGCTTTGACTGCCATCTACTTGATTTGTCTTTAAAAACTGTATACCAAATTTTTCTTGCAATGTTTTTTTTCTCTTGTCAGGCCGTCAACTCCCATTCTGTAAACATTTACACACACGAGCTAGAATCTGATTTGCCTAGCTTTTGTTTCCGTCGAGAGCGAAACTCGCATGTCGTTAGATGGCAATTTCAGCTCGCGACATAAATCTGCCAAGGCGGGAAATTAGAGTAAGCGAATGCGGACACTTGGTGCGAAGAGGAAATGCGGGTCCCTATAGTAATTACATTGTCCGTCCCGGTCTGGGTCTGTCCGTCAACATTTTGCGTTCTGATGCCGATAACTTCAAAAGTCTTTTACATTACAGTTTTGAAAAACTTGCACAATTGTACTCTACCATAAGAGGCACGAAGTTATATTAAATTCTGTGTCTGTCTGCTGCCGTCCGGTTCGTCTGTACGTCAATCATTTATTGTGTGATGCGATCAACTTAAGATGTGATGCGAGATAACTCAGAAAAGTATTATCATACAGTTTTTTTGAAACTGGCACGAAAGTGTACTCTACCATAAGGGGCAGAAGTGTATAAATTAGCTGGGTTCACAGCACCCTGTCTGCGGTCTGTGGACCGTCCGGTCTTGTCTGTCAACATTGTTGTTGTGATGCCGATAATTCAAAAACGTTTTTATCGTACAGTTTTGAAACTTTCGCAACAATGTACTCACAATAAGGGCGATTAGTGTATAAATTCTTAGGTTCACAGCACCTGTGCTGTCATGTCGTCCGTCGTGTCCATCAATATTTTCGTTGTACTGAGATAACTCAAACAGTTTTATCGTACAGATGATTGAAACTTTATCACAATTTGTACTCAAGCAAATAAGATGTAAAAAAGAACCGTATAAATTCTGGGGTTTAACACACCTTGTCCAGATGTCTGTCTGCCTGTCTAACATCATTGTATGTTGATAAACTTTTTTGTTATTTATTATGTGATAACTCAAAGAGTTATTTACTAATTACAGTTTTCAAACGTTCAACAAACAATACTTTACAAGTAAGAAGGAAGACCACCCTATATGGTAATTTCTGGGTTCACGTCACCTTGCTGGTCGGGTACTGATGTCTGGCAAGCATGTTTTGTTGGTTACGGACGTTTTTGTTTTGGAGTGATAACCATCAAAGAATTTTACAGTAGCGTCCAGTGCATTTGGAAAAGCACTAAACATTTAGGAATTATTTTAAAAGTGTCATTTCAGGATTATTTCCATATTTTTGTTTACCTGAGGTTTGGCTAACGATCGAGGTAAAAAATATCTTGAAGTACCTGTTCAATAAATGCTTATTCAGTGTGTTAATTAATATGGATAGTTGATAATTCATCAATTTTTAAATATTAGTTTCACAATGGACCGTTTACAAACATTACGTGCATGTTTTTATTTCAAATACCGGGAAGTTGGTTTTCGGCTTTTCCGATAGGCCTCGGCGCGGCCCCTCGTGGTCGCCGAATATATAAGTGGCGGCTGCCAGTTAAATTAAGTGACGGGACGCCAGTATAAATTACAAAGTGCGGCCCGCCTAAGAACTAATAAAGTGGTGGCCGCACAATAATAAGTGGCGGTCGCCACATAAAATTAGGATCACAGCCGGCAGAAATAAAATGGCGGCTCGCGCCAATGAAATTCAAGGGCAGACCACTATTATTTGTGCGGCCGCCCAGTTAATTTAAATGGGGCCTGCCATATAAATATATTAAATTCTATAATACCCTGGCACCTACCGGCTTCAGTACACATATGATATATGTGGTAAACAAAAACTTACAATTTATCCTTTACAATTCAAGTATTTTCTCTGCTTGTGTGGTATGTGATTTTTGTTCTTACAAAAAAGAAAAGAAAAAAGAATATTCAGTTTTCATTTCGTATAAAAAAAACAACCTTGTTTATAAATATTGAAATCATAATTTGCCAATATAATGTGAATATATGTTTCAATTGGAAATATAATATGATGCACAAATACAAGTCATTGTTTTCATAAATTCATGTTAGATCACTCAAAGAGACATTGAGAACACCATTGACAGAGAAACGTCTGGAAACTTCGGTAAAGGAATTCTAACTATGGGTAAGTACATTATTGTACTTTAACAATTGTAAGAGAAATAATATCATCTTTGTAACCACTTTAATTCACTGGTATTCATCATCATAATTGATATATATATACATATTTTTTATGCAAACATGATATTGTGTTGATGTACTTGCAGTGATGGCACTGAAATGTCGCCCCAAGTATTTTGCTGAACGCCTTGTATGGACCATGAAAGGACTTGGAACACATGATTCGGATCTCATTCGTGTCATTGTATCGAGATCAGAGGTAAATTAGATTTTTGTTACTAGATCAAATGAATTTTTCTGCCACTCACTATGTTAGTTATGTTGCCATGCTGTCAGATATTTTTGTTGACTTGTCAAATAATGATATTTGTGACCAGGATCATAGTATCATTTACATACGTTTCTTATACATGTACCAATATCCTGGTGATGTCCAAAATTACAATTTATTCACTGACAAGTCGACAAAAGACCTGACATCAACAAGGCACAAATTGGTGACAGAGATACATGCCACCATTACTTCTTCACAAACAATATGAGGAGACCTGATACTGCAGTATAAGTATAATTCATGTACAATTTGACATCATTCAACTATACAGAAAGATTAACCAGTTCTTTAGGTAGCAGCTTTCTTTACATGTACCTTATAGCAGGGGTACCCTCAGTGAGCACGAGTAGCTCACAGATTCTAACTCTATAGCAGGGTACCTCAGTGAGCACCGAGTAGCTCACAGAAGCCGACTTATGCAGGTACCCTCAGCGAGCACGCTCAGTTAGCTCACAGATCTAACGATTATAGCAGGGGGTACCCTCAGTGAGCACATAGTCACAGATCATAGACGTATAGGCAGGGGTACCCTCATGAGCCGGAGCTAAGCTCACATGATTTCATAGACTTATAGCAGGTGTTACCCTCTAGTGAGCACGAGTACTCACGATGAACTACTAGACTTTTATAGCAGGACCCTCAGTGAGCATGAGTTAGCTCACAGGAAGCTAGACTTAGTACAGGGTACTCCTCAGTGACAGAGTAGCTCACGGAATAGACTTATAGCAGTTTACCCTTAGTGAGCACGAGCTAGCTCACAGATTCTAGGATCTTATAGCAGGTGGTTACCCTCAGTGAGCATCGAGTGAGCTCACAGAAGCCGGACTTATAGCAGGGATATCCCTTCAGTGAGCACATGAGTTAGCTCACAGACCCTTAGATTATAGCAGTCGGTACCCTCGAGTGAGCATGAGTAGTCACAGATCTAGACTTATAGCGAGGGTATCCCTCAGTGAGCACGAAGTAGCATCACAGATTTACGACTTATAGCAGTGGACTACCTCTGTGTAGCCACGAGCAGCTCACAAGAGTCTGACTTATAGCAGGGTACCCTCAATGTGAGCAGAGTAGCATCCACAGATTCTAGACTATTATAGCAGGGGTACCCTCATGAGCACGGAGTTAGCTCACAGATTAGACTTAAGCATGGGGTACCCTTCTCATGCTGAGCAGTGAGTGAGCTCCATAGATCTAGACTTAAAGCAGGGTACCTCTTTCAGTGAGCACGAGTAGCTCAAGATCTAGACTTATTAGCAGGTGTACCCTCAGCGAGCACGAGTAGCTCACAGATCAGACTTTATAGCAGGTACCTCAGTGAGCAACGAGTAGCTCACAGAGCCAGACTTTATAGACAGGTGTACCACTCAGGGCACGAGTAGCTCAAGAACCGTAGACTTTATAGCAGTGGATACCCCATGTGAGCAGAGTAGCTCACAGAAGCGTACCTCGTACTTATTGAGGGGTACCCTCATGAGCATAGTAGCTCAAGAAGTTGTCGATCTGACTTGATAGCAGGTGGTACTCCCAGTTGAGCAATGAGTAGCTTCACAGAACCTGTGTTACGACTTAGACTTATAGCAGGGTACCCTCTCAGTGAGCATTGATGAGCGCACAGAAGGCCTTGTTACCTCTGGCGTTTAGAGCAGGGTACCCTCAGTGAGCTATGAGAAGCTCACAGAACCTTTGTGTACCTCTGGACTTAGACAGGGGTACCCCCAGCTGAGATCATGAGAAGCTCACAGAAGCCTTGTTACCTCTGACTTTAGAGCAGGGTACCCCTCAGTGAGCATGAGAAGCTCACAGAATGCCTTGTTACTGACATAGACTTATAGCAGGGGTACCCTCAGTTAGCATGAGTGCCTTGTTTCCTCTGGACTTCAAGGAGGTAAAATTTGTGCACTATTATAAGGAGCAATCTAAGCATTATTTTTTCTGTTGAAGAGATGAGCACTCATGTATATACTTTAAAGGGTTTTGATTTCATGGGGCTAAATTTCACTGATTTTTCTATGGGACTTTCATATTACACATGTGTGTTCCTTATGACAAGCCCTTTCCACTGGTACCAACATTTTTGACCTCCTGACCTTGACTATGAAGTTTGACCTACTTTTCAAAAACTTTAACATTGGGCACAACTTTTGAATGGCAAGTGATGATATTTTCATATTACACATGTGTGTTCCTTATGACAAGCCCTTTCCACTGGTACCAACATTTTTGACCTCCTGACCTTGACTATGAAGTTTGACCTACTTTTCAAAAACTTTAACTTTGGCCATAATTCTTTAATGGTAAGTGATATATTTTTCATATTTCACACGCACAATCATTTTGGCAAGCCCCTTTCACTGACGTGTGGAATCCGGGGGCATCAGTGTTTCACAAACGCATCTCGTTTCAAAATGAGTTTGAAAACAGTCAAATGTCATACAGATTATTGCTCAGGAAAAAATATGCGCATTTGTCGAGCAAAATGAAAATAATATATATTGTGTATCAGTATAAGATTAAAAACCTATTTGAATATGAATTTGCTCGACACATGTGCTGTATGTTTTCTGAAAGGAAAACCACTGGAATTTAATTATTATATAATGTTGTTGTATGTTATTTCCTCCAGATTGACTTGGTTCAGATTAAGCAGTGTTTCCTAGAGCTGACGAAACAAACTCTGTATAACTGGATAAAAGATGATACTTCTGGTGACTACAAGAAAGTTCTACTGGCGATTGTTGGTGAAAACTAGATGTATGAATATACTCTGTGTATCAATAGCCTGTTTTGACTTTTATTTTTGTTAAATCCCCATGTTTCTGTTTTAAAATGCTCCGACACTTATCATATTGGGCAAAACTTTTATTTGGTAATGAGAGTACCTCTACATTAAGTGTACCCGAGGTAAAACAGCTATAATTCCTGATATCCATCAGTTTTTTAAAATCTGTTGTTTTTTTTAGAATGAGCATAAATATTTTGTGTAAAATGGTTGAAATATATACTTCAGACAAATAGACTTTAACAGTGTTTGACAACTAAGAAAATTATGTACATGTTTTCTTAAAGAATGTTTTATTATTACATGTTAAAAATTTTTAACTGGATATTCTGTAAAACATCTGATGAGGACCATATAATGGATATTCTCTGTGGTTGACCACTTTTTGCAGATAGGAAAAGTTCATGCTCATGCAATGTTACGTGTAGGGCTATAATGCAACGGCAGAATTTGGAAACACTGAATATATCAATTTGCTACTATCTATCGATCAAATTGCAAAAATTTCCAACCGCAAAATATACTGGGGTACCCGTTATACAGTATTTGAGGAAACTCTGAAAGTGATGTTTTGTTCAAACAAATTATTTTTTTTTATCCAGATTACAATCATACATGTATATTCTTTATTGAATTATTGTAGAAGTGCACAAGCTTTAGTTACTCTAGAAATTTTGCTGCTTTTGTTCATTTGTTTGGTCTCCACATATAATTAGCTTCCTTGTCCTGGGGGTAGTCCTGAAAAAGTGACAATTTTCATTGCTTTAGTCATTTTTGTTTATGTATCTACTGTATGCTCCCTGAAGCTAAGGAAATATTTTTATTTTCAAAGTCATTGTGACAAAGATGTTCCATAATGCACATTTTACGGACATTTATTCTGCAAATTGGTAAATTCAAGACTCCTAACTTTAGTAGTATTAAAATAGTCAAGAGTAAGTATAAATCTATTATACACCAATACATTGTGTATTCACAAATTTGTAATTCACTGCATAATGATATATAGCAAGTGTGTTTTTCATCGACTTACCTACTGGTATCAATATCATCTAATGTTATATTGAAATGTATTAAAACTGTGTTGAAAATTTAAGCTCCCTCATTTGTTGGATGGTCTGTGATACAATTTATATTCTCTGTTTTGGGCAATGTTCTTGATAGTTCAAATAAATACTTGATTTCACCTTATTTTTGTGTTTCCATGTTAATTGTTACTACGTTACAGATTGGGTCCCACTTAATTTTACATATGATTTATAAAAAGGAAAATCTTTTTCTCAAGAAACCACTGGGCCAGAAAAGCTGAAATTTATTTAAGCTTCCTGATATAGTGGAGATTCAAGTTGTTCAAATCATGACCCCCCGGAGGTACGATGAAGCCAAAATAGGGGATCAAAGTTTTACATATGATTATGTAGGGAAAATCTTTAAAATCTTCTGATGAAGAACCACTGAACCAGAAAAGCTGAAATTTTGTATTGAAAGCTTCCTGATGTAGTGGAGATTCAAGTTTGTTCAAATCATGACCCCCGGGGGTAATGATGGGGCCCCAATAGGGGATCAAAGTTTGACACATGATTACATAGGGAAAATCTTTTAAAATCTTCTTCTCAAGAACCACTGGACCAAAAGAGCTGAAATTATATGAAAGCTTCCTGATATAGTGGAGATTCAAGTTTGTTCAAATCATGACCCCGGGGGTATGATGGGGCCCAATAGGGATCAAAGTTTACATATGATATATAGGGAAAATCTTTGGAAATGAAGAACTTCATTGAACCAGAAGAGTGGATATTTACCTGAAAGCTTCCTGTTATGGAGTAGATTTAATTAAAGATAATGACTCCCCCCCCCCCCCCCCCCCCCCCCCCCCCCCCACCTCCGGGGTTGAGTGGGGCCACAATAGGGGATTGAAGTTTTACATATGTATAAGTAGGGAAACTCTTTTTAAAAATTTTACGTATATTTTCTTATTCTTTGTGTTGAGACAAGTTCGTTCATTGACACATGTGGAGGGCCTTGGGGTCATGACTGATGCCGCCCTTTTGAATATGGTTTGATGTCTTGCAAACTATTGAGATCCTCACCTTCAAACTATATATTTTCTTTACCCCTGTGTTGAGCCTGGAAGTTCATTGACACATAATCGTCATTTATTTGTTTTGGAAGATGACAGGTTAAATTTAGTCCACAGTGGCACATTAGTACTCTTTTTAGTGAAGCAGTGCTCAGGTGAGCAATGTGGCCCATGGGCCTCTTGTATAAGGTGTATAATTGTTTCACACTACAATTCTACAATGAACAGAAAACGTAGGTGTAATTATCGTGCTGTACATCCTACCGGTAAGCTATAGCAGCATGAGGGAATCATTCTTCTTGGACTTGGTTATTATATTCTCATGCAATTGTTTTGTAATTTGTATTTTGATTGGCTAATGCACGGAGATTTGAGATGGTTAAATGAATTAACATTAACAAGATGGAAAGCTTTCAATTGTGACATAATTATATGTGATGCAAAAACATAATGTCAAGCAATGGGAATAATAACCTTTTCATTTGTGATTTGCAACAGTTAATGCCGATTTAATGCAGCACCGGTAAAACTCGGCATTAACGGTCACAATCACAAATGAGTAGGTAGTCGTATATATATTCCTAAGTTTAAGGGAACAATTCTTGGACCAAGCATTACATTTAAAGATAAATTCATTTTTGCCATTTACTAGTATATTGATGTGGTGAAATTGATATATGTTGCATTGGATCTGAGATGCTCTTAGATTATATACATGTACCTTCCTCTTGATTACTAATAAATTACTGATTCTTTTCAAATATGATTCTTTTTGAATTTTGGGGCAAGAGGAACCCAAACTGCAAGTTTCAAGACTTTTGAACATTGGAAACCATTGTGGCAGAGCAAAATTGCCCAAAGTTTGACTATTCCAATTCCTTCACTCATTTAAATGTTAGAGCCCAGACAATGCTAAAAGCACTATGTGCATTGTGACCTTGACCTCTGACTAATAACCATATCTCATGGTCATGAGATATGTTGAAACCAGTATGTGCATTGTGACCTTGACCTCTGACTAGTGACCAAGGCTCAAAGCCATGGCACGTTCTTGGATCCAGGGCAACATTTCTGTGAAATATTTTTCAAAACCATAAACTCGGTGAAAAGTTATGGACCGGACAATGTTGAAACCAGTATGTGCATTGTGACCTTGACCTCTGACTAATAACCATATCTCATGGTCATGACACACTCTTTAGCCCAGGCCAACAATTCTGTGAAATATTATTCAAATCCCTGCACTCGATGAAAAGTTGTGGCCTGGACAATATTAAAACCACTATGGACATTGTGACCTTGACCTTTGCTCAAGGTCTTGATACTTCCTTGTGTCTAGACCAACAATTCTATGAAATATTATTCCAATCCATGCACTCGGTAAAAAGTTATGGCCCAGACAATGTGAAAAACCACTGTGTATTGCAACCTTCACTTTTGACCAGTGACCTTAACTCAAGGTCATGACACTTCCTTGGGTGCAGGGCAACAATTCTGTGAAATATTCCAATCCATGCATTCAGTGAAAACTTATGGTCCGGACAAGGTTAAAATTTTGATCAGTGACCTTGGCTCAAGGTCATGACACTTCCTTGGGTCCAAGGTAATTCTGTGAAATATTATTCTAATATATGGACTCAGTGAAAAGTTATGGCCCGGACAATGTCAAAAACCACTATGTGCATTGCGACCTTGACCTTGGCACAAGTATATGACACTTCCTTGTGTCGAAGTCAACAATTCTGTGAAATATAGTTCTAATCCATGCATTAAGTAAAATATTTTGGCCAGGACAAGGTTAAACCATTACGTACATTGTGACCTTGACCAATGACCATGAATCAAGGTCATGACACTTCCTTGGATCCAAGGCAACAATTCTGTGAAATATTCCAATCCATGCACTCAGTGAAAAGTTATGGCCCGGACAATGTCAAAAACCACTATGTGCATTGCGACCTTGACCTTTGACCAGTGACCTTGGCTCAAGCACATGACACTTCCTTGTGTTCAAGGCAACAATTCTGTGAAATATTATTCCAATACATGCATTCAGTAAAAAGTTATGGCCAGGACAAGGTTTAAACCATTGTGTGCATAGTGACCTTGACCTTTGACCAATAACCTTGGTTCAAGGTCATGATACTTCCTTGGGTCCAGGACAACAGTTTTTTAAATATTGTTCAAATCTATAAAGAGGGTCATGAGTTACCGCCCGGACAAACTATTTGGGCCGGCCGGACGACAGACGCCGGACACCGCGATAACATAATATGCCCTGCCTAAAGATGGGCGTATAAAAATAGTGTAGCAGATAGTATAAGAGAGAACTTATACTGCCTTGCTAGTGAGCTAGCTTTTCTGGCGATGTGGAGGAGCTTCTCTCTTGATCACAATGAGCATGGTCAGCAATTGGATAGGTGATGGCTACATATTACAATAAGAGCACAGAGCAGGAAGCAGCTAGTGTCTAATCAAACTTAAAAATTTCAGGGCAGCTGTTGAGCCACTAAGGTGGGTCCAATGTTAGCCCTACAGATATATATTCTTACTGACACCAAATAAAAACCCCGAGAACATAGTAAATTAATTTATAATTTTTAAAACATAAAAATATCTTAACTTCTGCTGAAATGCATATCTAGAGAGACCACCAAGCTGTCTGCCTAAATTTTAGGTTTCACAACCCCAATGTAACATAAACTCAAATAATTGAAGATATCGATATTTACTTATTTGAAGATATTATCATTTCAATTAGCCTATTGTAAGAACTGAATTAATGTGTGCATCTAATAAATTCTAGCTCTCATTAAATGATTGAATCACCGGTAAAGGGATCAACATATGGACATGTTTTGAGCTAAATTTTAAGTTTGCGTTTTTAGTGTTTAAAATTATTGATTTATGTTATTTCTAATGGTGAGCAAAAATTTGAAAGTCAATTGTTGAGTTACAAGTGAGATACAGCACTCGCAATTCTTTGCTATGTTAACAAAGCTTGGGCCTTGTTTATGTTAATTTACATAATGATTGCTTCACAGAAAATACTATGTTTAAAACAAAATGAGATGTGATAAATGCTAGAAACTGTTTAATTGTGTTCAAATTGAAGTTGTAATTTGAACATTATGCTTTAAACAGACCGTTCACTAGCATATTCAATATATTATGTAAATAAAAACACGGCACAATCCTAGTTTAAATAGCAAAGAATTGGAAGTGCAGTTTCTCACTTGTAACTCAACAAATGACATTCAAATTTTTGCTGACCATTACAAATAACATAATCACTTTAAACATTAAAAATGCAAATATAAAATTCAGATCAAAACGTGTTCAATTCCCTTTAATAAAAGCATTAATTCAATTAAAGAGAGCAAAATTTGTTTCAATGCATGCAATTAAATGGAATTGATGAGAGCAATGATTGATTTGATGTATGCATTAATAGATCAATCATTGCTCTCATTAATTCAATTGATGCTCACATTAGTGGTGGGTTATGGCTCACACTATTATTATGATTATTGCTAACATTTGTCAGACAATGAACAGTGATCAATCTCATGATTTACACGAAAAGGTGAAGCACTAATTAATGGACAGTGATCAATCTCATAAGTCCTAAAGAAAATACAAAGTAAGAGCTATAGGCAAACACAGACCCCTGGATACATCAGAGGTGGGATCAGGTGCCTAGGAGGAATAAGCATCCCCTGGTCACACCCGCCATAAGCCAATGGTTTTGATCTGGTAAACGGAGTAACCTTCAGTCAAAATCATGCAGTGTATAAAGAACAGCCTAACAATTGGTATGAAATACATCAGACAGCATTTGACCCAAAAGCAGGCTAAAATGGCAAACTACATCTTTCTAATGACTTAAAGCATGACCGTTAAACCCCCTGCAACATTGTCATAACATAAAAAGTTGGAGAGGCCTACATTATTGCTGTTCTTTTGTCAGTAGCCTGCCTCAATTTAAAAACTAATATATGCAAAACTAACTTTGCGAAAACTCACAAAATTTTAGATGTCATTTGGAAAACAGACTACCTCTGATACATAACCCTTTCACCTTAACCTTTGGACCAGAAACAACGGAAGTCTATCTTAATTAAGAGATATGTACTATGCTGGAAAGTTTCATTGCTAAAACACAAGCAGTGGTTAAAATATTGTCCAAAATCCAAGATGTTAGGACAGCTGACAACATGGATTAAGGCACAGTTCAGAATCTGCTTCCTCCCGTCTGTGGATGCAAATTCATCATTAAATTGAGACATCACTTTTCAGCCAGTGACGTGGGTTGTTTATGATAACTCATGGTAGTACTTTACAAGTTATATATCATGCCTCCATTGTGGTCCTGTGTAACGTACAAGAGGTAAGAAAATCACTCCGATTTCTTTTAATTAAAATTAAATTGAATTCCATTGCAAATAACAATTCTAAAGGTCACTGGTAGGTCCTGTTCCGACTATCACCTACCATTCAAAAGTTATGGCCAACGTTAAAGTTTTTGAGAAGTAGGTCAAACGTCAAGGTCAGGTCAAAAATGTTGGTACCAGTAGAAAGGGCTTGTCATAAGAAACACACGTGTAATATGCAAGTCCTATCACTTGCCAAGTTTTGAAAAGTACATCAAACTTCAAGGTCAAGAGGTCAAAATTTTGGTACCAGTAGAAAGGGCTTGTCATCAGAAACACATGTGTAAAATATAAAAGTCCCATCACTTGCCATTCAAAAGTTATGGCCAATGTTAAAGTTTTTGAAAAGTAGCCTGTAAGTAGATCAAACTTCAAGGTCAGGAGGTCAAAAATTTTGGTACCAGTAGAAAAGGATTGTCATAAGAAACACACGTGTAATATGCAAGTCCTATCACTTGCCAAGTTTTGAAAAGTACAGCAAACTTCAAGGTCAGGAGGTCAAAAATTTTGGTACCAACAGAAAAGGCTTGTCATAAGGATCACTCATGTGTAATATGAAAGTCCCATCACTTGCCATTCAAAATTTAAGGCCAATATTAAAGTTTTTCCTGTGGACAAACCAAAAACTATATGCCCCCAAATCATAAAAATCAGAAATACTCTGGTGTTTGTTAGGTGGTTGTCTTAAATGGCACAGTACAATAAAGAGATTAAAGAACACTCTCTGGTATGGTGACTTTAACTGAATTTTCCTAAGCACCAAAGAATGTTGGGTATTATCAGAGGCATGCAACTATCAGCCCACTCCTAGATCAGCGTTCAACACATAGTGAGAATATTTTTATTTTCTTCTTCCCAATACTTATGCTTTCACATATCTCTCATGATACCTATGTGACTTGGTGATGAAAGAGAATTTCAGTGGTATAGGACTTATGATTTTTATTTCAGTAAGAAATGCACAATTTAGTCCTACCATTACCGGGTAATACAACTTAACACAGTGACAGAGAGGAAATGGACAAACAAGAGATGCAGGTCATGATTAAACCCTACAGTGCTGCATTAATTTGCACTGCAAATGATACAAAATCAGTTGTTAGCAGCAGGTTCATTAGCATAATTTTACAGTCTAATGCAAACATAAAAATAGCATCTTAATTATGACTTATATAACTTTTCCAGCGCTTCTTTGGAGGTGACAGAATTAAATCTCGTGAATGAGAATCAGTCATGTCCTTCTCCTCAGAGGAGTTGGTGTTTTGTGAGTACAATTCAGACTTGTGTGGTTCCATAGGTAATGAACTCTCATCCTTAAAAGTCAACAATTTATATGAATCATAGTGAGAAAGATAATCCAAAATAGTCAAATGTCTGGCGCAGGTGAAGCTCCATTCTTGTTTGGCATTCTCAGATCCTTGTTGTTTTGTGGTAGCTTCGCAATCCTTAAAGGAACTCCCATGTACAGAAATATCACAATTTTTTACAGAGATATTACTGCGATTCAATGAACATGTACGGTTCAGATCTGAAATATCTACACGTGAACCATTTGAGGAATCTGAAAATGACACAAAGCACTGAGTTAATGAGGCAGCTTTGTGGGATTCATCTATAGATCTAATTCCAACTAAATCCTCACTCTTTATCAAATTGCCTTGCTGCTTTTTTTCTTCAATGGAATGAGGTCCTCCAAATTTGTTTGATGAATCATTGATTATCCAGTGTTTCTCCTTCAACAAAGTACTGGGTAGATGTACTGAGGAGGCTGGCAGTTGTGGTGGTAAAGCTGGTTCAAATGATAAGTAGGTGTTATGTGGTTGAAGAGATGAAGTTAATTTTACTGCTGATGAAACTGATAAAGAAGACAATGATATATTGCTATTTCCAGATTTAGGACAGGAATCTTCAGATGGAAAGAAACTCAAATCATTATGTGAATTGGCATTGCCATTTGATCCAATGCATACCAAATTGTTTGTGTTTGACTGATTTGCAATTTCGTTTCCCCTTCTATTCTTCCTATTTGTATTTAATACTTTTATGTGTTCAGAGAATGTTTTAGTCATGCAACATTGCATACCATCACTGTTTCTGGTAGTGTTAGATGTTTCAACGCTGCATGTAAATGATCCACTTGTACTTTTACTCTCAGTCAAGTCTTCTACATCACCAGTGCTGCTCATATGATCTGAATACGCCGTGTCTTTTTTGAATGACAATCCATTCGTCTTCACTGGTGCACAAGTATCTTTCAAGTTACCTTTCCTGAACTCTTTCCTCATCCTGTGGTCCACTGTAGGAAGTTTTACAACACAGTTATTGACATCTGAATGTGCATCACTTGTCTCATGAGTGTCTTCAGGAAGCTTATGCCATTGATTTGTGTTCTTTCTAAGTTTCAAAGGATGTTTTCCTTTGGGTATCCTCTTTATATGCTCATTTGACATATGCCTATTTCTGTTATCCTCTGAATTAAAAGCAAATTTACAAACAGAACAAATGTACTTTGATGCTGATTTGCTATTTGGTTCATCACACAGTGACACATCCAACTTTTCTTTTTCAGAACTTGATACCTGTGCTGCATAAGTTTTTATTGGTTTATCCACTTTTAGTGCTACCTGCAAAACTTCATCCAATTTATGACTAGGAAAGCGATGCTTGTAAAGAATATCTGATGCCTCTAATAAGTCTTGGCTTCCTTTACTATATACATATGAATCTGTTTCGGAATTAGCTGACACTTTTATGGTATCTGAGCTTTGAAAAGGACGAGATAAATTTGTATCATTTTCAAAATAAAATTTTTTCTTGCAATTTTCACTTTTCAGGATGCTTAGAATGTAATCATCTAGCTTGTGTCCTGTCCTGACTTTATTGAAATTGTCCACCAATTGTTGTTCATCAGCAAAGTCCCCACTCGATGAATGGGAATTGCTGTCATTTGTATTTGAATCATCACTGAATCCCATCCCTGCTGAAGTATTGGAGCTTGTAGTTAAACACCCCTCTGTATCTCCTTTGAGTTGGTCATCCGTAAATCTATTTGGGGACTTCACGTTTTTAAGAAGACTTAATATATAAACCATATCTTCCCCGTTTTCTTCTTTGTCTTTATTCTCCATATTCAGATGATAAGAAAATTGCTATTTTTTAACGCAGTGGGTTTTTCATGATGTATTAATCCTAAGACATTCAATATTCCATGGAGAAGACGCACTATAGTCTATACCTTTGCTGTACACACTTCAGATGCACAATTGCACGTATACTCTGGGATATCTATGACAAGAATAAAAGCAGCATTACAAATAGCGTGCTATATTTAGCTTAAACATTCATCAAACATAATTTTAAAAGCCATTTCATACTTACCAAAAATTCAGCGAATAAAACGAAAATGAAAGATGGATATTTTAATGAACTTCGAGCCCGAGTAAAATGATAAAATAAACACAGAAAAATGACATTATCAAAATGTTATGTTCATGGTGTTAAAAAATCAAGGCAACGATGGAAATACTTATTTTAAACAATAAAAGATAAATACAAATACACAAAGCAGCGACGAATAAAAATACATCGGGCTCGACTTACATCGGTATTTTCAAGGGGGGTATGGCTGAAGAAATATCAAACAGCGTGTTGAATTTTGATATTGAGGTAAACTTAAACCATATTACCGAGTGTTACCATGTGCCACACATTGTGTTTTGTATTTTTGTTTGTAACAAGATACGTAAGATCTTAATGGAATGTGCCATTGTGGATGGGTTGTCAAGAAAACTACCCAATCTCGATGAGATTACTAAAAGGGGAGTTGTCAAACATGTATTCCTCTAGTTTTCAGTGCCTCTCCGGATAAACTGGTATTCCCATTCCTAGATATATTTGTACATCTTTATATATTTAGTTTGATGATGAGGAATTCAAGTCAGACTTGCCGACTGTTGAAAACCCTACCCTGGAAAGTATTCTGAATGAGGTATGAATTGTCTTGTTATTGGTATTATCAAGTCACTGTTTTAGAATATTAGTTCTAAAGTATTTTACATACCACAATTTTAGGTGCATTACAGATCAGGATGTGGAAATTCACCTGTGGTAAATTTTAGAGTTGGCATTAAATGTCCACTGAACACAGTGGGTTGTATTTTATACATATATTACATGACTTCGAGGGCGACATCCGGATCATTTTTCCACCTGAGGTGACAGAGAACGTCTTGGAGTGTTATGTTACCCGATGCCGTAGGCAGAGGGTGACATAACAACTCCAAGGCGTTCCTGTTACCGAGGGGAAAATATTCGGTATAGTCCGCCCAAGAAGTCATGTAATATATGTTATATAACATTTTTGAGAACAGAACCAAGGAGTTAATTTTATTAAGACATTAAAAAATTGCACCGTCCGAATCTCTCAATCCGCCAATAGAAAACTTAAGAATTTCCTGAAGTTCGGCCTTCGAGTTTGAATTGCAGTATAAATATAAGTACATATCTCGGTCAGTTTCATCGCAAAACTTCTTCAAAACGGCCACACTGGAATTAATTACTCTATTCGTGTTTGTGAATTTCTCTCCTCTAACAAATTATACTAAATCCTTCGAATTTAAATGTAAAATCGCAAAGGCTGTCCAGACATTCTTTAAAATAGTGTTTACGTGTACGTAGCAACCGACGTTTTGACGTTATGAATTTCGAACCCGAACTAATTAATATGCAGAATCGTTGCACGCGAGGAATGATTTAGCTGATTTTAGAAGGCATTATAACTGTTTCTGGTGTGACATACTGTGACATAACTGTTTCCGGGAGGCATAACAGTGTTCCCTGCTAGCCATAATTAGAAGGGCGCTGCGCCCTGCCTGCCCTTTGCCGCGCCCCGCCTGCCCTTTGCCGCGCCCCTCTGCCTTCAAGAAGGAATCATGTATGCCCTTGTACTTTTTTGAAAAAGATTAAAAATGTGTTTGTTTACAATCGTAGTCCATGAATTGCCTAGAGGTCGTGTCCAATTATCCAATTAGGATTTCTTTAATCTGCATGTAGTCAGGGTGGAGAGGTGATAATTAGCCATTATTGACACCTCAGGGCTTTCAATAAGCACTGGCACCTGACGAAATGTCGCTGCTATCGCCAACTGAATTTCCTCTACTGGAAATAACACGAGTGTCAATCATGCTATCTAATAATATTTCAAGATCTGTTTTAATGGAATAACATGTTATTTATTTCAGTTAATAAAATCCTGTGCTATTCTGGGTTTTGTTTGAAGGTTTTGTTTATTTTTAATTTTTTTTGTCAAAAAAACATATGTTTGCCGTTTGCATGGATTAAATCCGAAGTATTCTGAATGAGTGTACAAAAAGGCTATATTTTGTGCAAATGATATTCCATGTGCCCTTTTCAAACCAGAGTGCCCTTTTTGCCCCTGTATCGCCCTGCCCTTTGAAATCCTAGCTGGAACACTGCATTATAACTGTTTCCGGTGTGATTCTTCATTTTCTGGGCGTACAGTGAAAATTATCAAATTTTGTGAAATATAGCAAAAACTAATAACAAAATGTTATATATATAATTATAACACTGTTTAGAACTCGGGTAAATGTCCACTCCTAATGCCCACTGTGACTTCAAGAGGCCAGCTCTTAGTGAAAAGCAGGCATTTAAAAATCCACCTGAGCTGTACTGTACTTGATTTTGTCAACATAACTCAACTATATCAGCACAATACAAAGAAATCTACTCTGAATTGATTATTTCTGTTTGATGATCAGTAGGGATTTTTTTCCTTTGATACGTTGAAAACTCTGATTTTTCTTTGTGTAGACTAAAATGATATTTTTTTTTAAGCAGATTGTGGAAGGTGATGATTTTTTTTTGGTCTATATAGGAACTATATTTTTTTTCTTGAAAGTCTGAAAGACTACGAGTCACCAGTGGAGGATGACACATCTTCAGTTATATCTGCCGTACAGGTGTTTAAAGACTCAGGGGACACACACTTCTTTGTCCAGCTCTGACAGCACACGCACCGATCGCAGTGCAAGATCCCGACATAAGTAGTCATCCAAAGGAATTAATAAACCATTGTTGTAGCCACATTTACACCTTGATCAATAAAACTATCTAATTGTTTGTTTATTCTAAACACTTGTATGGTATTCCACCTGATTTGATTTTCAATTGAATAAGACTAGATTCAATGTGTATGATATATTTTGCTGTAGATAATAGATAACAGAAATACAAGTGCTGCATATTTTAGTAGTACTGTAGTTGATTGACCAAGTCTGCTTTCATAGCCATCATTAGTAGAAAAACTGATAAAGTGTAAATTGTGGTTTTAGAAAGACTTGAATAAAATTGAGATATCTCTGCTAATTCATAATCTGAGATTGGGAGACTCTGCGAGATATCTACTATTTTGAGATGACAGACTTCTGGAATTGTGTCCAAAAATTACCTTGATGGATGTTCTACTTTAAGTTTAACATATTTTTTCCCATACTTATTCAAGCTTGCAGTGTGTCAGTGACTCATGCTGGTTCATTAACATATCACCATTTTGCAGTAAAAAGCTTATCTAATATATTTCTGTGTAATTTGTAGTACATACATGTACTGATGATCAAATTGTACATCAAATAAGAATTGCAGCTAGGGTTTTTGTTGTCCTATTTTGAGACTCTTCCAATCATTCTGTCACTGCACAAGTGCACCAGGAGTTGATTTTGGCTAGATGTACTGCATACTTTCCTTTCATGTGATTAGGCTCAGGTGAGAGATGTACAGGCAGAATTGTTGCTTTAAGAAATTCTTAGTAATATTGATGTCATTAAGTTGATCTGCTGCTTACAGTATTCATGACGAATTCAGTATTGATGGGTGAAAAAAGTCATTTAGACAATCAACAAAGAGATTTAAAAGTTCGTCTGCAGGATGCACCCAGATAAGTGACTGGGTGGGATTGCAATAAGAAGAAAGTAAATGCAGTTCAAATCAGTTCTGATGATCTTTTGAAAATTTCTGGATCTGGGTTTGAATTTCATTCATAATTGAGGTGTTCTATTTCAGATATTAAAGATGTGCTGATTTCTTCTTCATACTTTATTTCCGTTGTGATAATAAGCAGACAAGTTGTAAACTTATATCACTGTCTCTCGTTGGCTCTGTGACATTGATGTGGGACGATACTTCATGTCTCTCGTTGCTCTGTGATATTGATGTGGGACGATACATACTGTCTCTCGTTGGCTCTGTGATATTGATGTGGGACGATACATCACTGTCTCTCGTGTCCTGTGATATTGAGTGACGATACATCACTGTCTCCGTGGCTCTGTGATATTGATGTGGGACGATACATCACTGTCTCTCGTTGGCTTTGTGATATTGATGTGGGACGATACATCACTGTTCTCGTTCGGCTCTGTGATATTGATGTGGGACGATACATCACTGTCTCTCGTTGGCTCTGTGATATTGAGTGGAACGATACATCACTGTCTTCGTTGGCTCTGTGATATTGATGTGGGATGATACTTCACTGTCTCTCTCGTTGGCTCTGTGATATTATGTGGGATGATACCACACTTCTCTCGTTGGGCTCCTGTGATATTGATGTGGACGATTACATCAGACTGTCTCTCGTTGGCTTCTGTGATTCATTGATGTGGAACAACATCACTGTCTCTCGTTGGCTCTGTGATATTGGATGTGGGATTGATACTTCACCTAGTCTCCTCGTTGGCTCTTGATATTGATGTGGGATGATACATCAACTTGTCTCTCGTTGGCTCTGTGATATGATGTGGGATCGATGCTGGTAGTACCCAGAGAAAACCATGTGTCCTTGAACTATAAATATATTCCACCACCTGTCAATCATAAGGAAACAACTCCGGGTCACGGTGATGAAAAAGAGTGTGTTAATCACTAAATACTAACTCAACACACTCAGATTTTTGTCATTTATAATTAGCAAATTGGTGTGGGTATAACTTTTTTGTTTGGTTCTTTGCATGGCATAAACTTAATGTGACTTGTATCAGGTTTTGAATATTCTCAGAATCTTGGACTCGCCATTACTGATCTCAGGTTGTTCTACTATGGATTTCAGGTTGCGCAACCAAACAAAAATATGAAACAATAAGACTATCAAACATGTCATTATTTTAAATCTATTGCATTTCCTTTTTTCATTTTCAAATAGGAAAGTATTTTAATTCTTTTTCACATTATTTTTCATTGTGTATTCTTTACTTAAATAGATAAAAATATCTGACAGATGCAAACTCGTCACCACCGATGGGCAAGCTATTTGTCTAACGAACAGGTCATATAAATTCAACAAATCAGGGCTGAAATGCAGGTGACGAGGGTGAATGTCTGAACCCTGCTGTGTATTTTGTGGAGTTCTTCAAAATGTATAAGATTTCCAGAAAGTTCAACAACAATATAAGAAACTGATATAACTAATTATGGTCTTTTCCAGGAAGAAGGTGACCTCTCAGAAAACGGTTCCATGCTCAGTTTTTTGAACCAAATCGGTGTGAAAAATTATTGCAGCCTCATTACACAGTGCTGCAGTGAGTTCTTTGTAAACTAGTAGTGAAGTTTAGGCTGTAAAATTATAATACGATACACCTATCTTTCCTCTCTGAAATTATGCATTTGGCATGCATTTATGATAACATATCAAAGAAATGATTTCTGATGTCAATTTTTTTTCCTTGAATGAGTGGACCGAACTTGTGCATTATTTTTTTTTTCAGATACCTATCCTATTTTTTCTGCCTTTGTAAGCATGCCAGTGCTAACCCTCCCCCTTTAATTAACACATTACAGGATAGAGTGGATGCTAGGGATGCCAACAGTCAATGGTATGAATTAAATGTTATATTACGTTATCATGTTATTGAGTTGACTAAGAGTTTTTAACTGCTACTTTAAAAAGCATATAAACAATCTGAGTTTTGAATTCTCATTAAGGCGTTGACTTATATTGATTGATCGTGTAATTTTTTTTCTGCAGGCAGTTCATCCTTGATTGCCATTGGGAAACTTCGCATGTGCCTCGTGCTATGTGGTTTGGTAGGCCAGGGCTGTGGAAAAATGTCATCATATTTGAAAATGTATTTTCAAATGGTGTGAGCATCTTTGTTTGTTTTCTGCAGACCCTAAACAGGTGTTTGAAATGGTGGCCTAGGAATGCACGGCAGTGGGGCAGCCAATACGGCTCAGTGTCAGCTTTAATAGTTTTCCAACAAGGACTGTACCATACTTGTCAGGATTTGCCAAAAAGGACAAGTTAGTATTTTATTTAATTGTACCGTATAACGTTTTTTTTTTTCCGCGATAATCTAATTTTCGCTTTTTATTTTTTGCGAGTATTTTTGAATCGCTAAAACCAATTGAAATTCGCATTTTACTAACCAACTGTGTTCCATACAATCTTTTTCTCAGGATAATACCAAGAATCGCAAAACAGAAGGAAACAACGTAAACAAAAAATAGCAGTGTTTTTTGGGGCAGATTTTGCAAAAATTTCTGATACGCAAAAAAGAACTGCCGTTATAACAGTATATTGGGTGAAACGCCTGGGATTTAAAACAACCTTCTCTTACTAAGGATGCTAGAGATTGGTAAAGGGGGAGGGATTGAGCTTGTGGTTTCTTTGGAAGGGACATGGCTTTTGTGACTCTGTTGAATGTGATTTGTTTTTTATGAGATAGAAGCATGCCTATGGTTCATTAAAAAAATCATTTCACATAACTTGTTTTTCCTTTTGCATCAGATTTACTATGTGGACCTGACGAATGGCAACTTTTGAGGACAATAACAAGAGATGCTCATCCACCAGGCTCCAGCAGTTTCTTGCATTGTTAAAGGTGAGATTGATTGCGTGTGAAGATGAGCCCTCGGATTGCATGTGAAGGTGAGTCGATTGCATGGTTGAAGGTGAGGAATTGTTTATTGCCATGTGAAGGTGAGAATTCGGATTTGCATGTGAAGGTGAGATCTGATTGCATGTGAGAATTGAGAATCGATTGGCATGTGAAGGTGAGATTGATTGCGTGTGAAGGTGTGGTCGAAGTGCATGTATAGGTGAGACAATTGAATTGCATGTGAAGGTGAGGTCGAGTGCATGTGGAAGGTGTGTCAATGTAAAAATAATGTTAATGTATCCTGTTTACCATGCTTTATAATAATAAAAAAATATTCACATCTGTACATCTGCAACTCGCAATGTAACATTCCCTGCCAGACTTGAGTTTTTTTTTTTTTGTTTAATGAGAGCAGTATTTCTTTCCATATGTGGAAACATGGAGTCCCCTTGAAATACGAAGACCCATTGGGATTTATTCTTTCAATGCATGCATGTAGATGAAATCTCTCAGAACATTGTGTGCTCCTTGTGTGATATAGAAATCTTATGCAGTTTACAGACAAGTCCAGTGTTAGCTGTGTGAGTGACAGTGGTGGTTCTGTGTTTGAACTGGAAATGAATAAGTTGGGTAATCTGTAAAGGGCTTTTAATTTGGTGGGGCTAACAAATTTCGCGATAACAATTTAACTTTAAGGATTTTGCGATGGTTTTAAATTTCGCAAGGGAAGTAGATATTCTAAAGTTCTATTATCAAATATACTTAAACACATTGAACAGCACTTTGCGGTGGTTTTTAATTTGCGTAGTTGATATAATCGTGAATGATAGCAAAAATAAAACCATGAAATATTTTCCCCCCTTTCCCCCTTTACAAGGGGGCCATCAACACAATTGGAATCAATAGTTTTACATGTGAAGATATTTGGGAAAATCTGTTAAAAATCTTTCTCAACAGAAACCACTGGGCCAGAAAAAACTGAATTTATAATGAAAAGCCTTCCTTTAATGTAGTGGAGACAAGAAATTCCAGTGAAGAATATTTAAACACAAATTGGTTTTGTTTTAAAAATTGGAGAGGAGGTAGTTACCATGATTAACATGTAATCAAGATCATGCTTTCATCTGATCCTCATGAATACTATAAGTAAATGAAAATCGAGTGGGAGAGTCTGAGTATGTAGTGTATAACAAATATCTGGTGGAGATTTCGCTAAGTAAGT
>CAJDSM010016156.1:36554-49527 GCA_903981925.1 Ostrea lurida
CGGGAGGCATTACAGTGTTCCCGCTAGCCATAAATAGAAGGGCGCTGCGCCCTGCCTGCCCTTTGCCGCGCCCCGCCTGCCCTTTGCCGCGCCCCTCTGCCTTCAAGAAGGAATCATGTATGCCCTTGTACATTTTTTGAAAAAGATTAAAAATGTTTTGTTTACAATCGGTAGTCCATGAATTGCCTAGAGGTCGTGTCCAATTATCCAATTAGGATATCTTTAATCTGCATGTAGTCAGGGTGGAGAGGTGATAATTAGCCATTATTGACACCTCAGGGCTTTCAATAAGCACTGGCACCTGACGAAATGTCGCTGCTAATCGCCAACTCGAATTTCCTCTACTGGAAATAACACGAGTGTCAATCATGCTATCTAATAATATTTCAAGATCTGTTTAATGGAATAACATGTTATTTATTCAGTTAATAAAATCCTGTGCTATTCTGGGTTGTTTGAAGGTTTTGTTTATTTTAAATTTTTTTTGTCAAAACAAATGTTTGCCGTTTGCATGGATTAAATCCGAAGTATTCTGAATGAGTGTACAAAAAGGCTATATTTTGTGCAAATGATATTCCATGTGCCCTTTTCAACCAGAGTGCCCTTTTTGCCCCTGTATGCGCCCTGCCCCTCTGAAATCCTAGCTGGAACACTGCATTATAAACTGTTTCCGGTGTGATTCTTCATTTTCTGGGCGTACAGTGAAAATTATCAAATTTGTGAAATATAGCAAAAACTAATACAAAAATGTTATATATATAATTATAACACTGTTTAGAACTCGGGTAAATGTCCACTCCTAATGCCCACTGTGACTTCAAGAGGCCAGCTCTTAGTGAAAAGCAGGCATTTAAAAATCCACCTGAGCTGTACTGTACTTGATTTTGTCAACCATAACTCAACTATATCAGCACAATACAAAGAAATCTACTCTGAATTGATTATTTCTGTTTGATGATCAGTAGGGATTTTTTTCCTTTGATACGTTGAAAACTCTGATTTTTCTTTGTGTAGACTAAAATGATATTTTTTTTTAAGCAGATTGTGGAAGGTGATGATTTTTTTTTGGTCTATATAGGAACTATATTTTTTTTCTTGAAAGTCTGAAGACTACGAGTCACCAGTGGAGGATGACACATCTTCAGTTATATCTGCCGTACAGGTGTTTAAAGACTCAGGGGACACAACTTCTTTGTCCAGCTCTGACAGCAACCGCACCGATCGCAGTGCAAGATCCCGACATAAGTAAGTCATCCAAAGGATTAATAAACCATTGTTGTAGCACATTTACACCTTGATCAATAAAACTATCTAATTTGTTTTATCTAAACACTTGTATGTATTCCACCTGATTTGATTTTCAATTGAATAAAGACTAGATTCAATGTTGTATGATATATTTTGCTGTAGATAATAGATAACAGAAATACAAGTGCTGCAATATTTAGTAGTACTGTAGTTGATTGACCAAGTCTGCCTTTCATAGCCATCATTAGTAGAAAACTGATAAAGTGTAAATTGTGGTTTTAGAAAGACTTGAATAAAATTGAGATATCTCTGCTAATTCATAATCTGAGATTGGGAGACTCTGCGAGATATCTACTATTTTGAGATGACAGACTTCTGGAATTGTGTCCAAAAATTACCTTGATGGATGTTCTACTTTAAGTTTAACATATTTTTTCCCATACTTATTCAAGCTTGCAGTGTGTCAGTGACTCATGCTGGTTCATTAACATATCACCATTTTGCAGTAAAAAGCTTATCTAAATATTTTCTGTGTAATTTGGTAGTACATACATGTACTGATGATCAAATTGTACATCAAATAAGAATTGACAGCTAGGGTTTTGTTGTCCTATTTTGAGACTCTTCCAATCATTCTGTTCACTGCACAAGTGCACCAGGAGTTGATTTTGGCTAGATGTACTGCATACTTTCCTTCATGTGATTAGGCTCAGGTGAGAGATGTACAGGCAGAATTGTTGCTTTAAGAATTCTTAGTAATATTGATGTCATTAAGTTGATCTGCTGCTTACAGTATTCATGGACGAATTCAGTTTGATGGGTGAAAAAAGTCATTTAGACAATCAACAAAGAGATTTTAAAAGTTCGTCTGCAGGATGCACCCAGATAAAGTGACTGGGTGGGATTGCAATGAAGAAAAAGTAAATGCAGTTCAAATCAGTTCTGATGATCTTTTGAAAGTTTCTGGATCTGGGTTTGAATTTCATTCATAATTGAGGTGTTCTATTTCAGATATTAAAGATGTGCTGATTTCTTCTTTCATACTTTATTTCCGTTGTGATAATAAGCAGACAAGTTGTAAACTTATATCACTGTCTCTCGTTGGCTCTGTGACATGATGTGGGACGATACTTCATGTCTTCGTTGCTCTGTGATATTGATGTGGGACGATACATCACTGTCTCTCGTTGGCTCTGTGATATTGATGTGGGACGATACATCACTGTCTCTCGTGTCCTGTGATATTGATGTGGGACGATACATCACTGTCTTCCGTTGGCTCTGTGATATTGATGTGGGACGATACATCACTGTCTCTCGTTGGCTCTGTGATATTGATGTGGGACGATACATCACTGTTCTCGTTGGCTCTGTGATATTGATGTGGGACGATACATCACTGTCTCTCGTTGGCTCTGTGATATTGATGTGGAGACGATACATCACTGTTCTTCGTTGGCTCTGTGATATTGATGTGGGATGATACTTCACTGTCCTCTCCGTTGGCTCTGTGATATTATGTGGGATGATACATCACTGTCTCTCGTTGGCTCTGTGATATTGATGTGGATGATAACTTCACTGTCTCTCGTGGCTCTGTGACATTGATGTGGAACGATACATCACTGTCTCTCGTTGGCTCTGTGATATTGATGTGGGATGATACTTCACTGTCTCTCGTTGGCTCTGTGATATTGATGTGGGATGATACATCACTGTCTCTCGTTGGCTCTGTGATATTGATGTGGGATCGATGCTGGTAGTACCCAGAGAAAACCCATGTGTCCTTACTATAATATATTCACACTGTCAATCATAAGGAACAAACTCGGGTCACGGTGATGAAAAGAGTGTGTTAATCACTAATACTAACTACACACACTCTCAGATTATTCACTTTATAATTAGAAAATTGGTTGTAGGGATGATAACTTTTTTGTTTGGTCTTTGCATGGCATACTTAATGTGACTGTATCAGGGTTTGATATTCTTCAGAATTTGGACTCGCCATTACTGATCTCAGGTTGTTCTAATGGATTTCAGGTTGCGCAACCAAACAAAAATATGAAACAATAAGAACTTCAAATGTATTATTTCTAAATCTATTGCATTTCTTTTTCATTTTCAAATAGGAAATGTATTTTAATTCTTTTCACATTATTTTCATTTGTATTCTTACTTCAAATAGATAAAAATTATTCTGACAATGCAAACTCGTCACCAGATGGGCAAGCTATGTTAACGAACAGGTCATATAAATTCACATCAGGGTGGAAATGGCGAGGTGACGAGGGTGAATGTCGAACCCTGCTGTATATTTTGTGGAGTTCTTCAAATGTATAAAGATTTCAGAAAGTCAAACCAACAATATAAGAACTGATATAACTAATTATGTCATTTCAGGAAGAAGGTCGACCTCCAGAAAACGGTTCATGGCTCAGTTTTGAAACCAAATCGGTTGAAAAATATTGCAGCTCAATTACACAGTGCTGCAGTGAGTTCTTTGTAAACTAGTAGTAGTTTTAGGCTGTAAATATAATACGATACACCATCTTTCTCTGAAATTATGCTTGGCATGCATTTATGATACCATAATCAAAGAAATGATTTCTGATGTCAATTTTTTCCTTGAATAGTGACAAACTTGTGCATATTTTTTTCATGATACATATCTATTTTTCTGCCTTTGTAACATGCCAGTGATAACCCCTCCCCCCTTTACACATTACAGGATAGAGTGGATGCAGGGATGCCAACGTCAATGGTATGAATTATATTTATATTACGTATCATGTTATTGAGTTACTAGAGCTTTTACTGCAACTTTAAGCATATAAACAATTGAGTTTTGAATTTCACTTTAAGCTGACTATATTGATTGATGTGTATTTTTTCCTCAGGCAGTTTCATCCTTGATTGCCATTGGAACTTCGCATGGACTCGTGCTAGTGTTTGGTAGGCCAGCTGTGGAAAATGTCATATATTTGAAATTTTTCATAGTTTTAAATGGTGTGTAGCATCTTTGTTTGTTTTCTGCAGACCCTAAACAGGTGTTGAAATGGTGCCTAGGAAGCACGGCAGTGGGGCAGCAATACGGCTCAGTGTCGGCTTTAAGTTTCAACAAGGACTGTACCAGATTACTGTCAGGATTTGCCAAAGGACAAGTTAGTATTTTATTTATTGTACCGTATAACGGTTTTTTTTCGCGATAATCTAATTTTCGCTTTATTTGCGAGTATTTTTGAATCGCAACCAATTGAATTCGCAAAAAATTTACACCAACTGTGTTCCATATCTTTTTCTCAGATAATACCAAGAATCGCAAACAAAGGAACACGTAAACAAAAAATAGCAGTGTTTTGGGGCAGATTTGCAAAATTTCTGATACGCAAAAAAACCCCGTTATACAGTATATTGGGTGAAAGCCTGGAGAATTTAACAACCTTCTACCTAAGGATGCTAGAGATTGTAAAGGGGGAGGGATTGAGCTGTGGTTCTTGGAAGGGACATGGCTTTGTGACTCTGTCTGATGTGATTTGTTTATGAGATAGAAGATGCTATGGTTCATTAAACATTTCACAGTAACTTGTTTTCCTTTTGCATCAGATTACTATGTGGGACTTGACGAATGGCAAACTTTTGAGGACAATAACAGATGCTCATCCACCAGGCTCAGCAGTCTTGCATGTGAAGGTGAGATTGTGTGAAGATGAGATTCGATTGCATGTGAAGGTGAGATGATTGCATGTGAAGGTGAGATTGTTGCATGTGAAGGTGTAGATTCGATTGCATGTGAAGGTTGAGATTGATTGCATGTGAAGATGCAGATTCGATTGCATGTAAAGGTGAGATTGATTGCATGTGAAGGTGAGGTCGAGTGCATGTGAAGGTGAGGTCAATGTAAAAATATGTTAAATGTATCCTGTTTACATGCTTTGATAATAATAAAAAAATATTCACACTCTGTACATGCAACTCCAATTAACATTCCTGCCAGACCTTGAGTTTTTTTTTTTTAAATGAGAGCAGTATTTCTCCATATTGTGGAAACATGGAGTCTTGAAATAGAAGACCCATTGGGATTATCTGTTCAATGCATGCATGTAGATGAAATCTCTCAGAACATGTGTGCTCTTGTGTGATATAGAAATCTTTCTGCAGTTTACAGACAGTCCAGTGTTAGCTGTGTGTAGTGACAGTGGTGGTTCTGTGTTTGAACTGGAAATGAAGTAAGTTGGGTACTGTAAAGGGCTTTAATTTGGTGGGGCTAAAATTTCGCGATAATTAACTTTAAGGATTTTGCGATGGTTTAAATTTCGCGGAAAGTAGATATTCTAAGCTAGAATCATATACTTAAACACATTGAACAGCACTTTGCGGTGGTTTTAATTTCGCGGTAGTTGATATAATCGCGAATATAGCAAAAATAAAACCCATGCAAATATTTCCCCCTTTCCCCCTTTACAGGGGGCCACAATTGGGAATCAAAGTTTTACATGTGAAGATATTGGGAAAATCTTTAAAAATCTTCTCAACAAGAACCACTGGGCCAGAAAAACTGAAATTTAATATGAAAGCTTCCTAATGTAGTGGAGAAAGAAATTCAGTGAAGATATTTACACAAATTGGTTTTAGTTTAAATGAGAGGAGGTAGTTACCATGATACATGTAATCAAAGATCATGCTTTCATCTGTCCTCATGAAATACTATAAGTAAATGAATCAGTGAGAGTCTGAGTATTAGTGTATAAAATATCTTGATTCATTTTTCAGGCGATTGATTGGTGTACGGACTTGTGAATCTAAATGTCTTTTCTCAGGAAGGTAACTATTGACTGGACTCAGATTTTCATTTTTCTCTATCAATGCTATCATCATTTTTCTTACACTTTTTGGTAAATTCCATAAAGTTAGAATTATTACAGTCAAACTTCAGTATCTCGAACATGCGAAAACCATGTTTAAGTCAAAGTGGTTTGGAAGGCCCTACCACTAATTCTTTCAGTATTATTTTACCCTCGATATCTTGAATAATCAGATATCTCAAAGATTTTCTCAGTCCCATCAAGTTCAAGATATTGAGGTGTGAATACACAAACAAATCATGTTTGAGAAGAATTCTTTACAATTGCTGAATAAATTTAAACAAAGTAGAATATATTTTTTCACAATATCAAAATGTTTACCACTGTTTTGTATCCAGTCAGTCGGCAGAGTCGGTATGTTTGTGTAATATGTTTGTACACAAACGACGTAAATTTTATGTACGTTTGTGACATCACAATCAGCCAATCGGCATAGGAAAACATAGTGTAATAATTAGAATTTATATTATGAGTGATATCCACGGGATAAAGGAGTAAACATGTGATAAATGAAATTTATGAAATGAGTTCATTACTGTAACTGGATTTAATATTTCAGCCTTGGCAAGAGAAATATTTAAATACAGTAATGAATTTTATAAATTTCATATGCCATAAGCACGAGTGTAATTACTCTTTTATAACACAACTATCATTAAAGGCATATTTTGATTTACTCTCTTTTTCACAACCCGAATTTTTGCTTTGTTATTGTTTGACGTCGTTAAATCAATTGTGACGTTATCTGCAACGTCACGGTTTGAAGAAGCTTGAAATATTTTACTTCATAAAAGACACATAATCCCCTTGGAACAACTTCGGTGACAAAACAATGTCTTTTACTGTCAGTATTAACAGTTTCAAAGGATGATATGCTGTTTTCTTTACGTAGCACATGATTGATTGACCTACCTAATTTGCATTTTTATGAACCTCAGCTACGATTTCATATCGTTTTTCTGAACCCACGTTATGAACCCGGAAACTGTACAGTTGTGTGATAAGATATTATAAGTATTATCCTGAACACTAAAATCATTTGATATGATATACTTTTATCACTGCTCAGATGCCTTAGTCAATCATTCAGGTGCCTGGTATATCGTGCAATCGTTATTCCTGGTATATCAGCTGATGGCTATTCCTGGTTATATTCAGCTAATCGCTATTCCTGGTATATCAGCTGATGGCTATTCCTGTATATCAGCTGATGGCTATCCTGGATTCAGTGAATCGTTATTCCTGGTATATCAGCTAATCCTGTTGTTCCTGGTATATCAGCTAATGGCTATTCCTGGTATATCAACTAATGGCTATTTCTGGTATATCAGCTAATCGCTATTCCTGACTAATCTATTTCTTCAGTCGAGGAGAGGTCTGTGTTGTTGAACCCTTGCATATGAACCTTACCATCAAAGATCATCCAATGCAGGATGTTATGGTTGTTGCCATGGCTACTTTGTCTAAGGTATGTCACATGTAAGCAGAGAGAGACACATTTTGATTTTATACAAGTTCAGAATGTTTTTAGTTCATACCAATAACTAATGCTATTTACTTTCTAGGTTTTGTTGGTTACACTGAGACCGCAGTTGAAAGTTGTATTCACCCATGCACTAAAGGTAATACTAGTATCAACCTCCATAAGCTAGCCTGGCAGTCTGTTGTTTGGATCATCAATATAGGCCATAATAAAAAAAATTCCTAGGTCATCAATTTAGGCCATGATAATAAAAAATTTCCAAGATTCTCATCTAAGTTTTTTTTTTTTTTTTTTAATTGTTGGGGGTTAGAGGGGATTTTTTATTTCACAAAAAATGTGTCCACTTCAAACATCACGTTCAATGTTGATAGAAAATAGCACTATGGCGGGATTAAAAACAGAAATTTCATGACGAGTTGAATACGGAACCCGATTATATTCGAGACATAGTTTTAAACCAAAAAAAACTAAAAATTCCGGATTTTTTAGTAAAAGAATAAAAAAGATTTAAAATTTCAGTGGGCAGGGATGAGAATCTAGGAATTTTTTTTATTATGGCCTTATGTGAATGATCAAAATATCTGTAGGGCAGTTTCACTAGTTTACCACTGACAGTTTGTTATTAAAGATTTATTTAATAAAATGATGTGACTATTTGTAGGGTAGTCCCACCAGTCTGCCACTGCTAGCCTGGCAGTTTGTCATCATACAGGTATCAGAGAGGGACCGCGTCATTGACCCCGTGTTAGTGTTTGCCAGGGAGTCCACCATCTACTTCTTTCAGGTACTATTAACGAAGAAATTTATTAAACCATTGAAAGTCAAGACAAATATCGACAGGAAAAAACATTTAATGACAGCAATACACGAAATGGTAAGATAAAAATTCAGATCGACCTATACCTTTCCTATTTTGATTTGTAGGTGATCTGTAACAATGCCCAGGATATAAAGTGTTCCGGCCTACAGAAGATAACTGTACCATACAAGATGCTGAGTGTCGCTGTAAGTACTCGTGACTAGGGTTAAGTTTGAGTTTGATGTATTAGGCTGTGTTTGTCATTCTGTTATAGAACATTCTGATGAAGCTCTAAACTCTTGGCTAAACCTATTAAATTAGTGGGATAGGGGTAGCCATTCATGAAGTGCTATAAATAAAACTGTTTTTGATGGTATTAATCTATACAGAGAGGTTTGATTACAACCTTGGTTTTTTGTTTTTTTTAAAAGTGGATGAATCCCAGAATTTTAGTTGCCTTGGATACTAATGAAAAAATTCACGTCATAGATGTCAGGTCAGAGGAAGAACTTGAGGTAAGCGAATGTAAGACAACACATTGGAAATGTTTTAGAATATTTAAATCAAGAAACGTGTATGTAGTTGTTTAATTTTTGGATTGTGTTTTCAGGTCCTTGATGTTTCTGATGTACAGCTGGTGTATAACAACAGTCAGTTCAAATCTCTGGCAACCGGAGGAAATGTCAGCCAAGCTCTGGTATGTACACACTGAATGCTAATGTGTCAAGTGCTGTCATTGTACGTTAATTGAAGGGAAAGGAAAAGAGCAAAGGTGGCATTGTTGCCATTTAGTGTTACGTAGAAATGTTTGCACCTGAGTTTGTAGTATTGTCAGTATTTTTTTGGACATGTAGTTTTTTATTTTCTGTATAGAAGGGTATTTTCGAAATTGAAAAAAAAAAAAACTGGGGTCATAATGCTTGTTCAAGAGTTGCTGAATGATCTTTCCATCTCAAAATTTAGTCCTTTTCAAACCCTTTCAAAATTTGAATTAACTTGTAGAATTTCAACTGGATAGGTTAAGTAATAAATGTACAATGTATAACTTGGATTAAAAAGTTATGTAGAAACAGTAACTTTAAAAAGTTACCAAATGCATTTATTAGAACAAATATTTACAATGTACTGAAATGTAAGAAATTCAAATTCTTTTATGAAATTTTAAATGAAAAATCGTTAGTGACAACCAGTACAATATTAAAGATGGAATCATTTAGATATAGAGAACAGGGAATGGAAAAATACCCACAAACTACCTTTCAAAATATTTAAGCCAAAAATAGCAAACTGCAATGGCTTCAATACAGAATAATTAATAGAATTCTAAGAAAAATTCTCTTTTATTCCAAATAAAAATGGTAAACTGTAACGTGTACTTTTTGTCACAGAGAAGTAAGCAATAGAACGCATACTGAGGGAATGTGGTTAAGTTCAAACATTCCTGGATGAGATTGAACTTTATGTAGAAGATAAATCAAACTTTCAGTTACAATAGAACCTCGTTATCTCGGAACTTGATGAGACCATGAAAAAAGGTCGAGATATCCATGGATTCTAGATATCGAGGGTAAAAATACTCACAAAATGGTTGGGACTTCCAAATCAGTTTGACATAACCATGGTATTCGAGATATCAGTGTTCGAGATATCGAAGTTTAAAATTTATGTAGTTTTTACCAAAAAATCATTTATTTTAGACATCCTTGAGATAAATAAGGGTATTCAAAATACTCATTTTGTCTGGGTGAAGTACTGTGTATATACAGCTAAATCTACTGAGAAATTGTTGAGCATTCATTTTGCAATATTCTACTTAAAACTCTTTTATGAAAGTGAAAAATTTATATTTTACAAAAATGGAGATAAGGAAATATTTGATACGCAATGGAAGTTATCATGCATCTTGTGTTTTCTATTTCTCCTAACAGTATAAGATGTTTAAAATTTGAAGAACATGTTTGTAATAGGCAATGGCTGGAGAGGAAGCTTGTTACCAGACCGTGGTCAGTCACAATGGTCAGTTACTACTGCTGGGCACCAAGGCTGTCTACGTTTACACGCTACGCAGCTGGAAAGAGGTAGATCATCAGAAAATGAACTGAGAAAAGTTTGTCAAAGAATTTTAATTGCACTGTTTATCATGTGTTTAAAGAAATGTATATAACTTTTGATAAACCATTTGCTTAACAATGTGTTGACGTCTTTGTGATGTAAAACAGTATGAAAATTCTGAAAAGTTAATTATGTAGAGTTAAGGTAATTTTGACAAATATAGAGCTATATATAGTGCTCGGGGCAGTAGTGTTGAGGAAGCGTTATTGTTTCAGTGCCTGCTACACACAGGACATTGGTTGTTCAGGTTTAATCTTAAAGATCTGCAACTAATGCTTTGGTCACAACCCCTTCCGATTAGGCTTATGATGTACTCCCAGGATGATTTTTAGCCATTTTGGCCTGGTCACCAGCTGGACACCAGACATGACTGGCTGGGGCTCTCGGGCAGCATCGGGGAGGTGCCGGAAGAGTTTTAACTCGTAGAATTTCTCCGGTGTCATTTTTAGCTCACCTGAACGAAGGTTCAAGTGAGCTATTCTGATTGCCTTTTGTCCGTCGTCTGTCCGTCCGTCTGTCCCGTTCGTCTGTCTGGGTCCGTCTGTCCGTTTTCTTTTAACATTTTCGACTTTCTTCTCAAAGACCACATCCGGCCAAATTCAACCAAACTTAGTAAATCATCCTTGGGTAGCAGGGTTTCAAGTTTGTTCAAATGAAGGAAAGGCCCCCTTTCAAAAGTGGGACGAATACACGAGCAAATGCAAAAATAGGGTGTGTCCATTTAAACATCTTCTTCTCAAGAACCATGGCCAGGCAAAGCTGAAATTTATATGGAAGCTTCCCTGATATAGGGGATTCCAAGTTTGTTCAATCATGGACCCCGGGGGTACGATGGGGCACAATAGGGGATCAAAGTTTTACATATGAATTATATAGGGAAAATCTTTAAATAATCTTCTTCTCAAGAACATGGGCAGGAAAGCGAATTTATATGGAAGCTTCCCTGATATAAGAGTCAATTCAAAGTTTGTTCAATCATGCCCCCCGGGGGTACGCGATGGGGCCACAACGGGGTCAAAGTTTTACAATATGATATATAGAAGAAAATCTTTAAAATCTTCTTCTAAGGAACGCACTGGACACAGGAAAGCTGAAATTATATGGAGCTTCCTAATATAGAGGGAGATTCAAGTTTTGTTCAATCATGACCCCGGGGTACGGATGGGCCCAATAGGGATCAAAGTTTTACCTGATTATATAGGGGAAATCTTTTAAAATCTTCTTCTCAAAACCAGCACTGACCGCAGAAAGCTGAATTTATTTGAAAGCTTACTGATTAGTGGAAATTCAAGTTTGTACAAATCATGACCCCAGGGGTATGGTGGTGGCCACAATAGGGGATCAAAAGTTTTTACATTTGAATATTATTGATTAAAAATTTCTCAAAGACAAAAATACAACATTTAACCTTAAGTTTCCCTGATATAGAGTGCGAGGCGCCAAGGTCACTCAAGTGGAGCGGATGATGGCCCTATGGGACCTCCTTGTTTTCCGATTAGATTCTTCATGAATCGGCACATCACATATCCTTCACACATCGTTTAAGTATCGGCCGGGAACCAAAGACGTAGAGCAGCCATCACACCGCCTGGCAATCGTTGGACATTCGGCTAGGCCTGGTACAAGCATTGTTCGTTATCCGTAGGATACTCGGGTGATATTCGTACAATGTCCAGTGAATAGGCTGGTTATCACCCAGGCATCATAGGATAATCGGCCAATTAGTATCAGATGTTAGGTCCAAGTCCAGCCTTTATTCACTGCCTTTCTGGCGAGCAAATAAATTCTATTTGGAAACAGGCGCCATACGATTACCGGACGGTGCCATTTATGTAAATGATGTGTGACAAATTTTTTGACCGGTGTTGTCTGATGCCGGAAAAATGGCCAAAACCAGTGGTGTTCTTCTGATTACCTCCTATCCCCGGATATCGGCCAATCTTTGTGACCAAAACATAATCTAATTGTTGAGTATTTGAGCAATCACTTTCTATTTTTGTGTTACAAGTTGGATGAGGTCAAGGCACAATCTGGACTTTAATCTATCCCAGTCTCTTAGCAATTGCTCTAACCACTAAGCACACAATTAAAAATGTAAATATAAGTAATAACAGTATAGAGAATAGAAGAGGATGATAGTAAATTGCTTTTTTATGTGAATTATCATATCTATCTCCAAAACAGGACCAATATGTAAACTTTTGTGATTAATGTTTTCCAGCGCATTGATGTACTCGTGAAACAGAACAAGTACAATGAAGCTCTGGCCCTCGCCTTGTCATTTTACGATGGTCGAGCCAAGGCCATCATAGGACTAGGCGGACCTTCCAAAACAAAGCGGGAGATAATCTCTAGTATGGTAAGTACTGTTTGAGTACCGTATAAGCAGAAATTTTAGCAAGGATTTGATTTTGGCATTATTAGCGGGAGCTTTGTGATCGCTAACAATTCATTCCAAATCATTGG
>CAJDSM010016158.1:0-16673 GCA_903981925.1 Ostrea lurida
AATCTTGTTTTTAAGGATCAGGCTATCAACAGCAATTTTAGAGAATGATTTTGAGAATTACATATATTACATATAGTAAATTAATTTTAATAGAAAATAAAAAAAATACTCTGATATCAACTTGTAATTATGGTTTGTACTTACCTGCTAGCGTAAAATATAAACTATAGAGTTTAATCTGCCCATGGGTCGGTTTTATAATCAGTGTGATTAAATAAGCTCTTTACAATGTTTATTTAGTTACATAAAGGCCACCATATAAGGGTTGTTATGGATGTCATATCAACAAAAGAATTGAACTATCTGCCAAATCTATTATAGGAAACATCTACTCTCAATCTCATTTATCACCCTTCTATCAGTACTGATGTCCACACTGATTGTTAAGTGCAATTGCCCTGGCAATGTGGACCATTCTTGCGTAAGGACATGGGTGAAGCGAAAACCAAGGGCAATAATTCTATATGCATTATAATATAAGTGATTTAGATTATCTTTTTGACATTCGTGTTCACGCGATGTTGTTTCCTTTGAGCATTTGACCTTTAATACTCTTACACAATGTTAACTTCGCCTTTTTGTTTTAAACTTGAGTTTGAGATTCCTTTGAATAATGATAAAAGAAGGGGGGGGGTAAGTTCTTTTAGATTTAAAATGATTAAAGCTGGTTGGGAAATTATGAAGATGTTAACACCTAACCAAAAGTGAACGCGTTGTTTTGAAATATGTAGGTAAAATACGTTGATGTCGATTACTTTTCGATGCTACAAGTGTTTAGGTAGATGCTGATGCTATGTCATGAGCACAAAATGCAAGTCACAATTTCAACTCGAGTTATAGACTTGTAGGAATTGTAAATTGTAGATTTAAGAAAGAATTTATTTTTTCGTTACTTTTCAAGGAAAACAAATGGCGGACACGGAAACATAAAGTTTAAATTTCTATAGTTACGCTTTATTTAAACTCAAACATGATAGAGTTCCAGGAATATTACTTAGGAGTTTAAGCGCAATGAGTTATAAGGTTGTATGTAGAGGGTCAATGTTCTTATAACGTAGGTGAATTGTTTCGATTTTGCTACAATATTTGTTCAATATTTACCAACCAATCATAAATAAAGTCTCTGAATTAACTGTGCCTCACTATTAGATTTTGCACTGTTAGAAACATCCGTAAGTCTAGCTTCTTTAAAGATCCTCTCTACACTTCACACAAAAGAGCTTGAAATTTTAAGCAACTACTAGAGTTAGTTGCCCTTAGATCTAAATCGAAATATACAGTAATATTGTGGGTAGCAGCAAATTCTTAATCAGTTCAGGCATTTGTAACATGTCAGTAGGTACAGATAAGTTAACTGAACTCTTTATTTGCATGTTTTGTTTTCATTCAAGTGAGCAATGGTGATTTCTTTTCATCAATGCTTCATTTTCTTTGATCATCTTTCTTGGTGGTAAAAGGCCAGTGCCATATATTAATACCTACTTAGATATACTAAATATTAACACCTCAATGCCATTCAATTTTCACAGTGTCTAAGACATTTTTTCTTTTGTGTATAGAGGGCCGTTAACCCCCCCCCCCTTCAAAAAATGGAGAAATTGGAAAACAGACGTTCTTAATGAACTCTTTAGTATGCATGACCTTAAATAGATCTTTAAGGACGTCTCATTAATATCGCTCAAAAGAATGTGACGCAAGCTCAAGTGACAGGTAGATTTATTTCAGAAACCTTTGAAGAAGGTCAACATCCTCCACATTTGATAAGAAAATGTACACGAAATTCCATTTACAATAAAAACACTGCGATAATGGTAAAACTTGCTCGATCCATATGTTCCTCTTTCTACAACTGTATCAGTTTCGTACACTAATACTCTCCTAACAAGTGACGAGTTTGTAAATTATGCAAATTGAATTTATCCGTTTCTTGTTGACAGGAGACTCAGCATTGCAGACAATGATGGGCGGGGCCAAATGTGAGTAGGACAGTGGGCAGTGTCTCTGATATTATTTTTACCGTTCTAGATTGTATACATTGTGTAGTGTGTTTCAACCAAACCAATCGAACAAGTGGATTGCATTTAGACCAGCGTGGACGACAGCGAAGCACTGAATTGAAGTTAGATTCATTGCGGACGACAGTAGATACATTGGATTGAAGTTAAATTTAGCGCGGGCAACAATGAAAACATTGATCTGAATTGTAGTTTTGGAAGATAATTTCATTCTAGATTTCATTTAATTTGACCAATTTCTTCCAACAGGAAACCCGCTGCTAGTTCCGTAACTTGTTCTTCATGGGTGCTTTCGGGTCATCCCAGGTCGTGTATATAGGTGAATGTCGTGATAGTGGGCAATGAATTTAGGTCATTATAACGTCTTATTTAAGGAGGGAGTAAAGTTGTGGTTTGGGAGATATTGGCTTGAATAGCGCATTGGTGATAAAACCTTATTAGTAATGCAGGAATTTCCGGTGTGATTCCAGATCCATCTGCATTCACATTACCCAGACAATTACAGGGAATGAATTGTTGACGCAGATACTGTAAAACGAAAATATTTGACGCACCGTTTATTTCAGCGCCTTTAGATGTACGATTGCGCTATATTAGTTATGTGCTTAAAGGTTTCATTATAAGATTGAATATTTCCTAGCTCTCTGATTGGCTGATATCCAGCAAAGTAGATATCAATAAATCCTCATATTCACATCCACCTAACCCTCAAGGTAAATATTAGGATTTATTGACTTTTTGGATTGAATATTGTATTTCGCAGGTGTCTAAATCATCGTATTGACCTAAAAAACAACAATAATTGCATAAAAAATAATTGTATATCAATGACATTAAATTATTAAGCAAGTGGTATCTTTACGCTAAAGGTTTTTATTACTGGTTACGCTTAAAATATGTTAGCCCGTGAAACTTACCTAATTATGGTGGTGTATGAAACTGGTGTTGTGGGGTGTAGACAGTCCACCGCATCGCTTCCCCGACACTCATCAAGGTAGAGTGGAACAACCACATTGTCCAATGCTGGATTGCTTTTTGAATATCTATGGACTATTCCTTGAAAAAAATATAAGAGGTAGAGAAAAATAACATTTTTTACATGAAGAATGCACTGACAAACCTTATAACAATAACTTGTTTGTAACTAGTCTGCCTCGATTCAAAAATTGAGCATGAGCAGAGCATTATCCTTCATATCAAAAAATCTAAGAAACATACACTCCATAGGCAGATGATGGCGGAATGTTTGCAACACGGGACCTTCACAAAAGCGAAAGGTAGGATCAGGTGCCATGGAGGAGTAAGCATCCTCTGCTGACCGGCCACACCCGCCGTAGCCGTAGTCGAAACAAAGTAAACAGGGTTACCCGTTGTCAAAATCTAGTATGAAAATGACAGTCTAACAAAGGGTATGGACAAAATCAGTTAACATATGACCATAGTTGATAATTTGTAATCGCAAACAAGGTCATTATCGCGTCCGTAGAATTTGCGAAATGATGACTTTAAACGAGATTCGTTATAACCCTGCAACATCAACTTTTTTGGTTAGTAGTTGGCCTCGCTTTAAAAAAAATCATAATACACATGACATGACATGCTCTTGCGTATCGAATCAACTGAGAGACATACACACCATAAGCATATAAATAGATAAATCGTCGTCGATATATCGAAATGTCGAATCAACAGTCTCTTTTCTTGTATCGAAGCATTTGGATAAATTCTGTCTCGTAAGAACATAGGTAAAAAGGAGCTCAATTCGTGCCCAATCAATCTAGATATATACTTCAAAACATGGTTTCTTTAAACTGTTAACTGAAAAATGTACAAGTTTTTATTGTTATTTTGTTTCGCGAAAATGTGCGGTTTCCTTCCGTTGACAAAGGTGTCTGGTTTTTTATGTATATAATATTTAAAAAAAAGGTAACAACAAAAAGGCGAACTTAGCATTGTGTCAAACGTAATCATCATCCAAAAAACCATACAAAATCGAGTGTAGGGCAACACGGACCTTTCACAACAACATATACATTTTCTCTTGTTTTTAATCTAACTACACTCTATTGAGTGAAATTTAATTTTTTTTAACTCTTTAAAACTATTAATATTGAAACTTCACATGAGATTTGAAGGCAGCATTTCGTAAATTCTATGGTCGTTATAACAATTTAGTTTACCAATATGACCTATCATAGCCATTGTTAAGCCGTTTTTCACACACTGATTTGACTACGGATTGTTCCGTTTACCTGATCAAGACTATGGGCTCACGGCGGGTGTGACCGGTCAACAGGGGATGCTTACTCCTCCTAGGCACCTGATCCCACCTCTGGTGTGTCCAGGCGTCCGTGATTGCCCAACTCTTGTTTTTGTATTCTATTTAGGACTTACGAGATTGATCACTGTTCGTTATCTTTGCCTTTACATTTTAGCAGCCTTGTAAGCCTAATAAAAGAAATGTGAACTGTAGAATTCATTTAAAACAATTAATCAAAACGAATTACGAGATTGATCACTGTTCGTTATCTTTGTCTTTACATTTGAGTAATCTTAATATATTTCACAGACATTTAAAGTCAAATTGTTTGTGATAAATATAGTGATTTCTTTTGTTTGGTTAAAACCTATCTTCAAATTTTCATTATGTGTATTGTAAGCTACCAATCCCATAAGTTTTCGAATATTCGGACTATTATGTCCTAAAATTAACCCGAAGAGTTGATATGTTTTAGGATAAAGCCAAATATGACTATTTTGGAATGTTGGAAAATGTAATAGCTTTTTAACGGTCAACCCTATAAAGTGATAACGAACATCGGTAAATAGATCGAACCTTTCTATTTAATACTACGTGTAAATTTTATTTTTAACTAACCTTCTTATTTTAAACATGGACTAAAATTCAATATGCCCGTTTTATAACTTTGCAATGTTGATTAGGTTACATCAAGGTCATCATATATCGGTTGCTATGTATATCACATCAACAACATATTTTAATTATATGCGAAGGCTTTAATAGGAAACGTACCTTCAATTTCGTTCTTTAAGCTTTTATCGGTTGCACAGATTCTAAAGTATGTCACGATCTGACGATGAGAAGTTCCTACATTAAGGAGGTCAATGACAAGAAAAACAAAAACAAAAATTAATTATAATTACATAATTAATATATAATTATATATGTCATATGTTTTACTGGAAATAATACATTAATTTATCATATTTTCCAGTGAAAATTACTTTATTTCTTTTCTCCAATCTTTCCTTCATTTATTCGTTCGTTCGTATGACCTAGTACACCAATTGGTCACCAGGCCACATTCCTCGTGTAATATGTTATTTAATCTACCAAATTGTTACAAAATGGAGGGTTTGATCCTATTGATTTGAAATGTTTAATGTCGAAGGGAAATTATGAAATTTCCGGTATTACACATCTAACCAACTTCTACGTTGTTCAGAATTCTGTCGGAATTAGACGTTGATGTCGATCGCTGCTCTCAATGTTACGGCTGACTGGTTTACGTAAAGACACGCTGGACAAAAAATGCAATATACAATGACGCAGAGTTTAAGGTGACCCACTACACCTGGGAATAGTTTCTCAAAACAGCACGTATACAAAAAGGCGAAGTTAACATTGTGTCAAACGTAATCATAATGAAAAAAAACATATACAAAATCGATGTAGGGCAACACGGACCTCCGACAAAAGCGAAGGTAGGATCAGGTGCCATGGAGGAGTAAGCAATCCTTGCTGACCGGCCACACCCGCCGTGAGCCCTTAGTCGAAATAAAGTTAAACGGGATTACCCGTAGCCAAATCCAGTAGGAAGAGATATGTTTAATGATGAAGATTGTATGAGTTAATACTATTTATACACGTGAAAATTGATGGGAAATATGATAGTTGGAATATAAGTTATTTTATCAAATTAATGAAAACAACGTTATTTCACAAACTATTTAAATCGCCATCTTGTGGTGTTTGTGTTATCAAGAGTACAAGCTTTAGTATAGTGGGCTCACCTTAACTTACAATTTCAACACATGTAGATTAATTGCGCTTTGTAGAAATTGTGTATTGTAGACAAAATTTTAGTTTTGTCAAGGTAAACAAAAACGACAGGTGGACATCAGAGAAAAGTAAATTTTCGAGTTTCAGGAATTTTTCTTAGCAAAATTAGGTACAATGGGTTTTAAGATTGAAAATAAAGGATTGAAGTTAATAATACGTAACTGAATTCATATTTTGTAAATTTTACTACAGATTTTGTTTGATATTTATCCAACAATCAGGGAGAAAACCACGTAAATAGTTGTGCCTTACATTATTTTTCACATTGTTAGAAATATCCGTTATTATGGCTTTTCTAACATTTCATAAAATGTACATTTTCATTCCTGAAGTCTTCAGTGTACATGGCCTTATGTAAAACCTATCATGATGTCAAAATTGGTCAAATGAACGTGAAATCCAGAAAATGTGAAATCATGAAATATTCACGATTTCGGGAAACGTCGGGTGTCATCGTTATGGACATCCCACATACAGTAGCAACGTACATTGATAAAAAGATGAAGATGACAAATGAAGGTTGGTCAACACGAACTCTAGATATAATAGAGGTGAGACAAGGTGGCCTAGTCGGAGTTAACGCCAAATCTTCCTGTCGACTGGTTACATCCAGCCCATCTTGATAAAATACACGGAAGACAATTTAATTTATTAAAAACATAGCTTATACGTCCAAACTGTTGGAAAACCGTCTGCAACCTAACGTTTTTTTTTTCGTCGAAAGCCGTGGGCATGATCCAAAAAACTTGTTACTACGTTTAAATATATCGGGTGTATAATCAATGAACGACACGAGGCCAGAGTTCAACGATTTAATGGGCCTCAAACGGTGGGTGTGTACGGGTCCAAACAGGGGATGGTAACTCCTGCTCAGGCACCTGAATGAGGGTCCCCGTATTTTTGCCCCACTCCTTTTTTTTGTATTCCTATTGTTAGGAAATTACAGAATTGATCATTGTTCCGTTATTTTTGCTTTTAACATATAGTAGATACCAAAAACTGGAACTTTTTATAGAACGTCGTTGATATATCTAATGGTAAGTTAAAGGGTTGCTGATAAGTATGTTTTTGTTGCTTACTCCATGTTAAAGCTATTAGAAACATTAATTTAATTCCTAAGAATTATACAAAGAGGTAGACACAACTGTGGCCCATGGGAATTTCCAACAGACCCGTTCGTTGGACGACGCGTCTTTCAACAATAAGGAATAATTGTCATAGAGGGGCATTGTCCGTCTGTTTTTTACTAATCAAACTTTTCGTAGTACCTGTGGAGAATCAGAATGTTGTTTTAGGAAAAACAGTTGTTGAACGACTCGCCAATAGGATAGGTATATCCTCTTCCCACTTTTAGTTGGAGAAACACTGCTGTGTGTGTGTATCAATGCGAACGTTACAATGTTTTAGTCAATCATAGTCTATAAAACATTAAAAATGGAGTGTAAGGGCAACAAGACCTCCGACAAAAGTTGAAAGGCAAGATCAATTATTCGTTGAAACTAGTTATTTAGAAGTTTTTATAATCCACAATTTATTTACACTAAGTTTGACATATATTATGACACAACACCGCTGAAGTTAATTCTAAAACTTGTTTGATTCTTATAGACCTATTTAGTATGTGTTCGCAAACACCAATTAGCCGGTCAATATTTGTTTGTAAAAGATAACTCTTATTACATGGACGTGTTGGAAAATTAAGCAGGTCAAATATATCCATAAATTATTGCTTGACCACTTTGCAATGATGATGGATGGGAATAGTGTTGAGGAGATGCGTGTGGATTTTCAAAACTAAAATGACAGGGTCATTATAATTGACTTCTCTCCTGTCAAATTCTGAATTTTGTTCTAGATGTTGTGCATTTCACCGTCTATTTCAACTACACCAATTGGAAGAGGATGATACGTAAATCAAATGATTGATTAGACCATCACAGTTAAAACACTAAAGTGTAGCTTTGGAAGAATTTCAATTCAGATTTCATTAAGGTAGTAGTTGCATGGGCCATTGGAAATTAATGAATCTATGCATATTTTTTGTTAATTTTTTACATATTTTTTAGCTGACAGCACCAAAAACTCATTATGTAAGTATGATATACGGATTTTAGGCTAGCTGTGACGCTATGTTTGTCAAAGTAACCCCTCTTATCATTCACCCGAAATAAATGATGCAAATGTTTTAGAGAGTGTTTAAAATTAATAGAGAAAAAGGGAGTGACAAACATTCTATATTAAATTAAAACATTACAGTGGTGGATCCAGGAATTTCAGAAACTTTTTGAATCGAGGTAAGCTACTTACAGACAAGTTGTTGTTGCCGGGTATTTCAACTGTGACGTTTAAAGGCAGTATTTCGTAAATTCCATGGTCGTTATAACAATTTAGTTTACCAATAATGACCTACCATTGGAGTCAAATGCTGTCTGATGTGCTTCATAGCCATTGTTAAGCCGTTTTTCACACATCGATTTGACAATGGATTGTTCCATTTTACCTGATCAAGACTATGGTTCACGGCGGTGTGACCGGTCAACAGGGGATGCTTACTCTTCCTAAGCACCTGACCCCACCTCTGGTGTGTGCCAGTGGTCCGTGTTTGCCCACTCTTGTTTTTTGTATTCTATTAGGTATTGCAAGATTGATCACTGTTCGTTATCTTTGCCTTTAATTTTTTAGCAGCCTGGTAAGCAAATAAAAGAAATGTGAACTGTAGAATTCATTTAAAACAATTAATCAAAACCAATTATGATTTAGAAGCCTGATATTACAAGTATGCAACAAAGTGATTCTTTGTCAAAGTAGGTGCAAAAGGGATTCTTTGTCAAAATATGTGCAAGCAGTTATGAATATAATTAGTTGAACTTCACTGTAACAGCCAATTTGTCCAATTAGCGTGACCTTACTCAAGTTTTGACGTCATCGGTTGCTGAGGCACATATATTTTTTTATTTTGTGTTTTATGGCAGTCATTGAGAACTGCACGCGGGCAGTATGTTACTTACTAGTACTATCTATTGTCAGCTAAAGTCAGCTTTGTACTGAAAGTTATCATTAATATGGAGAAAACGTCCGTTTGGTGACTGTTCTTTGTATGTCATTATTTTGACCTTTAGCAATGCTGTTCGAGTGTTAGGTGTAGATATTTTTCATATGTAAAATTTGTTTTGAACTCCGTAGATATATTTCGTAAATTCTTTATTAACGGAAATAATCCTTGTGTGCCATGCTTTGTTTCTGGTTGCAAAGAGTTACGGCTCTTTGTATAGTGGTAAAATGAAGATTTAAGATTTCTCTGGAACATGATTACATTAATTTGCTAAGAATGCAATATATGTTAGAAATAACTTATATTATCAATGTTGTTTTATATTTGTTGTAGTAAATGCGTTTCCATCATATTCCAACGTACCACCATATTCCATGTAAAGGCAAAGATAACGAACAGTGATCAATCTCGCAAGTCCCTAAAACAGAATACAAAACAAGAGTTGGGCAATCACGGACCCCTGGACACCAACGAGGTGGGATCATGTGCCTAGGAGGAGTAAGCATCTCCTGTTGACTGGTCATGTATTCAAGTCCAACCATGTATATTCACGGCCGTTGATTACATGGACATATGTGTTGACATCTATGTATATTAGGGTATAATGAATGGATACGCATTTGCAAAGAAAATTTTCTCATCTCTGGCAGTACATTAACATCATATTTAAGCGTAATAATATTCCAAAAATACATATATACAAAGTCGAGTGTAGGGCAACTCGGACCTCCGACGAATGTCGAAGGTAGAATCAAGGTGCCATGGAGGAGTAAGCACCTCTGCTGACCGGTCACACCCGCCGTGAGCCCGTAGTCGAAATAAAGTAAACGGATTACCCGTAGTCAAATCCAGTAGGAAAATGACAGTCTAAACAAGGGTATGAAACAAGTCAGTCAACATATGACTTAGTGATACATTTGTAATGCAAACAAGGTCATATATAGCGACCGCAGAATTTGCGAAATGATGACTTTAAACGAGATTCGTTATAACCCTGCAATTTCAACTTTTTTGTTAGTAGTTTGCACTAAGAGAGCATTGTCGCCAAAGACTACATAAATATTATGTAAATAAATTGGCAAAGTAAACCCGTTTCTTTGTTTCGACTACGGCTTGCAGCGGGTGTGACCGGTCAGCAGAGATGCTTACTCCTTTATAGCACTGATCCTGCCTTAATTTTTGTCCGAGTTGTGTTGCCCTACACTCGATTTTGTTTATATTTTTATTGGGATTACTGATTACGTTTAACACATTGTTTACTTGACCAATTTGTATTATGCATAGCTACTGCGCTCTAAAGACCCTCGGAGATTAAGTGTGTGGCAGTGTGTAAAAAATAGAAGCATGTCATGGAATCTCTAGATATCAAATCGATATATATCATTTTTAAAAATATTCTGCAATTTCAAATTTGTAATTTATATATATTTTGATTTATGCTTTACTAGTATATAAAATTTCAACCTGCAATTCGGATTTGCAGTCACTATATCCTGTCCAGCAAATGGCATCGCCATCATCTTGTGAAACAGTTCAAGGCTATGACTTTCATTTGTTTACATTAACCACAACACTGATGTATGTTTGATTTTCAAAAGCGAATAATTATATTTGTTCCATATGCATATCAAATTGAGGACACTTTAATATTTTACAAATCAAATTAACTTCCCCACTGCAATTTGCCTTATGCATGGTCAGATCTAGGATTTCATCGTATAAGGGCATGGGAAAAGTCTTGGATATGTGGTATTAGTATGTTGGTCGTCTTTGTATGTTTGTTTGGAAATACCCAATGTGATGCTTCGCATCAAAATTATATTATGCCTTTTATAGTAATGAAAATGGAAGGGACATAACTGCACTTGTTCTATACTGTATATTTGTATTGTAGAATTAAGAGTTATTGTTCTCTGGACATTCTGCAGGCATGTTTTTGAATATTTTCTAACAACAGTCCTAAGACATAACTTAAGATATATCTTATAGGACGATACTTATGATGATTCTAAAACATATCTTAGGACGGCATGATGCGCTCGTAGTATTAGTATTAGTTACCACTTTTAAGATAATTCTAACATTACAGTTCAATGACTTCAAACTTTCCTATTTAATCACTTTTAAAACTGTATATGTTATACATGTATTATAAAAAATTATGTTTGAAAGAAAATTTTGCGAATAAGATAACAATTACACAATTGCATGCACGCCTGAAGAACGAAACCCCTACTATAACTAATTTAGAGATTACGCCACTAAATCAAACATTTGTAAACATTCATGTGACTTATTTCAACAAGAGGCCCATGGGCCACATAGCTCACCTACGTGACCTTGGTCCTGCTTCACCAGCAAAAAGAATTCTCATCAATCTATATTCTTGGGAAAATTTCCATCCAAAAGGATCACATCAACACTAAAATGAATTAACATAACACAGGTATGTCTCAACACCCATATGATCAACACCACCTTGCTATTCTGGTAAAACAAAGGGTCACAAAGTCATACATCATGTTATAAAATGAAAGATCTTGCCATAACATATAATGAAAGCTCTATCTTAAATAGTAAAAGATATATTGACTATGTCACACTAGTTTTGCAATGTCGTGATTGTCTCCTCTTTGATGGGGGTCTGGCTCTTCATTTGAGCAATTTTGAACATCCTTCACCAAAGGATGATTGATACCACGTTTCCTAAAAATTTACCAATGGATCTAGAGAAAAACATTTTGAGAATAATTTTGATCCCCTATTGTAGCCCCAACATCCCCCGGGGGCATGATCTGATCAAATTTGCATCTACTTTATATCAGGACACTTTTGAGAAAACATTGTTTCTTCTGGCCCAATGGTTCTTGAGAAGAAGATTTTTAAAGATTTTCCCTATATAATCATATGTAAAACTTTAATCCCCTATTGGGGCCCCATCGTAACCCCTGGGGTCAGGATTTGAACAAATCTTGAATCTCCACTATATCAGGAAGCTTTTCATATAAATTTCAGCTTTTCCGGCCCAGCGGTTCTTGAGAAGAAGATTTATAAAGATTTTCCCTATATATTCACATGTAAAATTTGACCCTCTAATGTGGCCACACCGTACCCCCGGGGGTCATGTTGAACAAACTTGAATTTCCATTATGTCGGAAAGCTTTCAAATAAATTTCAGCTTTTCTCGCCCAGTGGTTCTTGAGAAGAAGATTTTTAATTGACACCACCCTATTTTTGCATTTGCGTTATTATCTCCCCTTTGAAGGGGACCCAGTCCTTCATTTAAGCAAACTTGAATCCCATTCACCCAAGGATAATTTGTACCAAGTTTGGTTGAATTTAGCCCAGTTGTTCTAGAGAAGATCTCGACAACGTTAATGGACAGACGACAGACAGACAGACAGACAGACGGACAGACGACGTACAACAGACAATCAGAAAAGCTTCGGTTCAGGTGAGTTAAAAACATTATTACTTGTAGGCATGAAACCAAGTTAGATATGTCAATAGGATATAGTCTTTACACAGAAAACGTGTTCAATTGGACACTATCTATCGCGAACAAATACCAAGCTAGTAAAGCTCTGCTATTGTCATTCATCAGTTGGCTGTGATTAAAAATGGAATGAATTTTAATACACAACGATTCCTCACGATAAATTAAAATCTAAGCTTTTTCAGATTATAGATAATTGTTTTTTAAACAAAAACGGCACCCGGTAATACGAATTTCTAGTAGTTGGGAAACAAGACACATTATTATTAAGTTAGAAAACACTCTGATTGCCGGCAACACCAAGTCGCCTCTGAAGTTAAGATATTAAGAAGCATGCTTGGGTTTCTGTGCATAGATAAGTATTTATGTAGTTCCTTTGGAGCAGGTCCTTCCAAAATCCGTAAAGGTATTCCTATGTGGCACTAATTGTTGCCTTATTGGTAACATGTACTTATAATTTATATTTCCTATTGGAAGACAGAATATTTGTACAGACCAGACTGTTACGGGCATAAAAACAAAAAACTTGACCGTTTCCTTCAACTTACAATATGGTAATATAGATGATCCGTGTTATAATTACACTACTTCATTATATTTCACAATTATGTCTCCATTGAATATCTCCGAAAGAAACTCTACATAAAGGACACCAACAGAATCCTGACATATCTGCTTCATATTTGGATATTTTATCATTAAACACTTGACTCTAATGTGCAGACTGACAACTACAATTTATATGAATAAGACGTGGATGACTTTAATAACTTTGGCTCGTCAACTTTCCTTTTCTATGTAGTAATATACCACTATCACCTGCTTATGGTGGTGTCTATCTGCGCAGTTGATATCGATACGCAAGCAGACATGCCTAAATGCGTATCAGGGGACTTTTAAAGCGAGGCCAAAACTACACTAAAAAAGTTGCTGCTCAGGGTTATAAACGAATCTCGTTTAAGTCATCAATATTCGCAATTCTTACTACGGTCGCTATAAATGACCTTCTGTTTGCGAATTACAAATTAATCACTAAGTCATGATGTTGATGATTTGTTTCATAACCCTTGGTGTTTTAGAACTGTCATTTTCCCTACTAGGCTATTTGACTATATTCGTGGTAAACTCCCGTTTACTTAATGCTCGACTATGGGCTCACCGCGGTGGTGACCCCGGTCGGCAGAGGTGCTGTAACTCCTCACAATGGCACCTGATCCACCTTCCCCGCTTTTGTCGGAGGTGCCGTGTGCCCTACCACTCGATTTGTGTATTCATGTCTTCTGGATTGATTACGTTTGAACAAACAATGTTAAACTTCGCCTTTTTGTATTTGCACTATGAGAGGAAAATGAAATCTCTCCTTTTTGAAATTTTATGTTTTGCATCACTGACGAAGAATGTCAAACTGTGTCAGTGATGCAAAAAATAAAATATCCAACACGAGGGAGGCTGTGGACACATCCTTCAAGTTAACACCGATGTAAAATAACACCGTGGGGATTATTGCAAGTGCGTTTGTCCAAGACATTTCAGGCGTGCTGGATCATGAAGCGCTATTCAAAGCATTTGGGGTATGAGTTCATCTACTCGAAGGGATTTATCCGCGAAATCTAAACCATCGTGAAATACCAAACGAAATTATATTCCCAGAATCAGAAGTCCTTCACAATATACATGTATGTAAAGGTATCTATATACATTTCTACTTCAATAACGTGCACTGTTGCCAAATAAAAGATACAGTCTTTTAACAATTCCAAGATTTTTACTAGGAAGAAGTGTTTTTAATGAAATATGTTTTTTTTTTTTCTAAATAAAACCCTCCATGTTTGGAAACGTTAGAGATATAAATATACCCCAAAGAGTACAAGGGCTGGGAATGGCTGTTCAGGAAAACAGTAGTGAAAATTGAAAGCGAATTATTGTTTATTGAAAAGGGTATATTTAAGATCAAAAACAAAGACTGGAAATGGAGAAAAAGAGGCTAGAAACTGAAAAAAGAAACTTGTATTTTCATAACAACGTCATCAAATATTTTATTCTCGATTGATAATTCAGTTCGTGTATCAAGAAGGGTTTAGTATAAGCACCATCACTGGACTAAAATATTCCCACACAATTAAGAAGCTTGATGTATCGTTAAAATATGAAATCATTGTCCATAGACGTAATATGTGATAAAAAAAATCCACAATATTGTAGAGAGTCAACGTTAAGATCACTTACGGACGCTTACTAGAAACCACAATAGGATACGAGTTTCTTGAAAACGTTTTCGTTGGTTGCAATTAATCCCAAAATATGAAGAAAAGTTTCAATATCGTAATAAATATTAAAATTTTGCAGTTTTTCTTTTATTAATTTCAAGAACGTTATTAAAAAGATAGATTGCAATTTTATTCAGCTATACGTAGTATCCTAAATGACAATACATTGATATCAATAAGCATGGCATGAGTATAATCATGTAATTCTTGAATATTTAATTTTCTTCATCTCCAATGTCAAAATTGGGTTGAGCATGTGTGTGTGTCCATTATCACGAGAGTCGCATCCTTTACGTAGTGGAATTATATCGTTGATACTCATGTGTGTGTCCATTATCACGAGGTTGAATCCTTTACATAGCGGAATTCTACGCTGATACAAATGCTGTGTAACATTGATGCTGCATTTATTACTCTGTTATTTGTAAACGGTCAAAGGAGTCGTCCACCTCTGCTGTACCACGAACACCGTGGGAATAACAAGGATTTAGTAACCGTATCCCCCCCTGCAAAAGCTCTCTCTGTCACATTCCGTGTATGGATGTGCGCTGCTCTATATATCCCTCCTCAGCCTGTGAGGCGGGGTTCATCGCGCAATTGTTAAGGTATATGGTCGTATTATGTAAACATTGCCCTTCCCTTAAAACCATACATCAGAGTTATAGTTCCAAAGTTGTGCGAATTCGACCATGTGGGTGCTTCACTGACCACTGTGCCACTTCGTTGATCAATTTTTAATTTGCTTAAATGTAAAGGCGAAGATAACAAACAGTGATCAAAAATAACTTTTTTTTCAATCGTTTTGTGTCTTGATTTTGCCCGCAACACTTTCTACATGTTTCTCTGTTCGTGTGTTTCTACATCTTTTCCCTCAACCGTTTCTATATGATTTTTCTACTATCATTTTGATATGTTCTCGCCATACCAATCTTTCATTTTTTTCCCACGTGTTTCTTCGGTAACTATTAGAATATGTTTCCTACGCAATGTTTTCCCTGTTAACTTAGCAACTTTTTCATCCCCACCACAGAGTCCCCCTTTCTTGATGATCCCCACAACCCCTCGTGTTCCCAACACATTCCCTTATTCTACACACAGCTTCTCATATTATTTAGACAACAAACGATTAAGTACATAGGTATCTTTTGACACTCAAAGAAAGATAACCATGCCGTATAGAGCCTAAAAGCATGGGAGGGTGATAAACACGCATTATATCTCTATTTTTTTTATGAAATATCGATAATTGATACTAATGACCGAATGTCAATATTTTACAGATCACTTTGAATTTAAAAAAGTTCAAGGCTGAGTTTTTTGAGTGATGTTAACATTTAGATGGGAAGTGCACGTTTGACTGCTACATCTAAGGAGTACCGGGAAATAAAGAGGGGGTTAGTATAATATATACAATGTCAACTTATCATTGACATTCTAATCTCCGTTTAGCCTCTAAGTGCAAGACGCAGTCTCCATGCATCAACTAATCGAAATATGTAGACAGAGTGATTCCTCTTGAATAATTTTTCGCCACCTCGCATGTTACGAAAGCAATTTTACACAAAAACTAACATTGAATGGCACGGGTAGTGTGCGCAAGAACATACAAGATAAACCTATACAAATAAATGAGTTGTTTTGTTTGCAATTTTTGCTATTATCAAAATAAGATTGCTATTATCAGATGGATTTTCTTATCGACTGTGAAGGACCTGTATCATGTGTCAATGTGTTGTTGACAACTGAGCAGCAATGAATC
>CAJDSM010016162.1:6685-18591 GCA_903981925.1 Ostrea lurida
CACATTAGTTGTGTAACCCATACAGGTGGTAATGTAATCAGATTACAAATGTGTACATATGTAACCCATAGAGGTGGTAATGTAATCAGATTACAATAGCTGTGTACATATGTAACCCATACACGGTGGTAATGTAATCAGAATTACATTAGATATGTAGGCCATGATGCACAAGTGGGAATCATGCACACAGGGGGACTAATGTAATAGCGGATTACATTAGCTGACGTGTGACTCGCACAAGTGGTACTGTACGTACTCTGAAAGGTCATCATATCAGTTGGACATGGATTACAGTAGTCGGTGTATAATTGCTATGATGGTGGTTTGCAGTATCCACGGTTCTGGATTTTAGCCGCTTCCTTAAACACCAACCCCCCACTCCCTACCCCACCTCATATAATAAATTGGCAGAGTTCATGTAATTTCAATAGTTAGTCTTTAATAAATGCAACAATTTTTATTTGAAATAATAATTAAGGTAAAATTAAAAACGTAGGTTCACGAATAACATAATTCGGCCCTGTTAATTTGAGATTTCAACAAAATGTAAAGTTGTGTATAGAAAGCTATATATATCTTTAATGATAAAGGGTTTGATATATAAACCTAGCTACCAAAACTTTTATCCATTAAGGCATTATTTCACGTAAAAGATCACTGAACTATGTAAATTTGTTTGGGGGGGGGGGGGGGGTTTCACACCAAAATTACAAAATTTTAATAGTTTAAATTTCCCTTCTTAACAAATGAAAATTTCATATATGATTAATCTTTCAAGATCAAATCATTATGTGCTTGATAAACTCCGAGCCACCTTAATTGATGCATGGTCCTTTAATTAACCTATATCCATAGAAAAACTGTATCCAAGTTTGCAATGTGCGATTTTTAACAGTTCTAAAGTTTTACCTGGTAACTTAATAATTAAGACACGTTGCTTATTTTGCACAGTTTTTAGCAGAAATGATGCAGATAATGAACTTTAACGAACAAATGCCGATATGAATATGACATAATGAGAAACACGTACTCCAAATGAACCCTAATGATGATTCACCTATAAACGCATGCACCCAAAACCTTTATTTATTTTTTAGAAAATTTGCGAGGCCGAATTCCGCCATTCGTGAACCTACCTCTCTAGCATTCTGGGGGGACTTTTTTCCCACCTGTTTTTGTCTGTCTACAGGTCGCGGAGGTTTGAATGTTCTCTCCTGGGTTTCCTTGTTGACGTAAAAGATTCGCTTCGAGACAGGATCCAAATAACTGTCCCAGACCCCTAACAGGGTTTTTAGGTAATTCCCTACAGGGGGCGGTGAAACAGGGGGTGGTGAATCAGGGGCTCGGTTCGTTTCCTCTCCTTGTAGATCCTTAAGATTGGCATAAAGATCATCTCCATCCTGAGAAATAAAATAATAATAATTAATCCACTTAGTACTAATCAACTGCCATAGGTGATTTATTACAATCCTTCATTAGTATGATTGTGGGATTGAGAAATTCCACCAAAAGGGACATTAGATTCACAGTGTAGTCTGAAATAATGAGCAGAAACTACAAATTCTTTGCATTTTCAAACTCCAACTAATTAATACAACTCAAGTTGTTTCCAAGATCATGTTTACAATATGCCAGTATTTGTATGTTCCTACGATCATGTTTATATGTACATGTATTTGTATTTTCCTTTAGGATCATGTTTACATGCATTTGTGTGTTCCTAGGATCATGTTTACATGTATTTTGTGGTTTTTTACGATCATGTTTACATGTATTTGTATGTCCTAGAATCATGTTTACAATTGTATTTGTGTGTTCCTAGAATCATGTTTACATGTATTTGTTGTGTTTCTAGAATCATGTTTACATGTATTGTGTGTTTCTAGGATCATGTTTACATGTATTTGTGTGTTCTAGGATCATGTTTACATGTATTTGTGTGTTCCTTGGATCATGTTTACATGTATTTTGTGTGTTTCCTTGGATCATTTTACATGTATTTGTTTTTAGTCAGTTTACATGTATTTGTGCGTCCTTGGATCATGTTTACATGTGATTGTGTGTTCCTTGGATCATTTTACATGATTTGTGTGTTCCTGATCATGTTTACATGTATTGTGTGTTCTCTTAGGATCATGTTTAATGATGTGTTCACGATTCATCGTATTTGTGTGTTCCTAGAATCATGTTTAATGTATTTGTGTTCCTGATCATGTTTACATGTATTGTGTGTTCCTTGGATCATGTTTACATGTATTTGTGTGTAATTCTTTAAATGGATCGTGTTTACATGTATCTCCTTAGTTTAAAAATCATGTACATGCAAGTAGGTAATTCAATAATAGCAAAAATAAACATTAGATAATAAGTTTCCTTGTTCAACTTAAAGACCTTTCAAAATCATAACAACAACAGCAGATTTTTTTTTCTTTAGTGATTTAATGTACTATCGTTGTATATAACCACAATCCACTTAATTTTGAAATTTTGCATGTGAACATGCACTCGTCCATTCCTGGAAGAAGTTTGATTGCAACAAAAAGAAATTTTAGTGCTTTAATTTTGATTGCATGTCAACACCACGCCATATATAAATGTACTGTAACATTGTACACCTCATGTACATCCCTTCCCACATATGTACAGTATGTACTGTACACTGCAGTACTTTAAAGGAGTAAGGCCATGCATGGAGGAGTGAAATCGGACTGTACGCGACATAATCCTGCGCGCGGAGAACGACGGGGATTAAGACAACATGGATCAAATATACGATAGTGACTAATAAGATTCTCAAAACTGAAGTGTCACGATTCTAGCAAAAAATATTAAGTCCTTACGATACAGGGTGAACGTAACGCACAACTTGATTAGACAGACACTAAGATTCCTAATGCTTAACATAAACACATTCGCAACGCAGGAAGTGGTAAATTGATTATTACCCATGCGCGCTGGAAATAGTCCGTAAGATTAAACGAGGGTGATTAATTTACTTAGGGTCTTGCCTTAACAAAGACTTATATAAGTAAAAGAGACGGGTATTGATAAAGGCGGTATATAGTACTGCAAATAGGGACACAATTGGGTTCTAATATGCTATATGAATATTACCATCTTAGTTATACGTACCTCACGCTGTGTAAAGAAGTAATTACGTGAAAAAGAAAAATGTTAAGGGCCTGGAGTGGCGGGATACAGTCACAATGTGAGTACGTAAAGACATAAATACATATAGGCGTACGAATAGAAGGACCTGTAGTGGGAGCGTCTTCTTAGAAAAGAAAAAGTACTACGAGGGTTCCTAATGCGTGAGGCGATTGGATTGGCCGAGAATTAGAGACGTGGATGGATTTCCAGATAGTTGGCACACACGGGTGGCATTTGCCCTCGGCGGTTGTCCAGATGAATCCTGTAGTAATTCGAACAGGAGTTATGATTGTGAAAGATGAAGGATTCTTTAGGAGAAAAGTGCTAAAAGAATATCACGACGAAATGGAGCGACGTGGAAGATCTGATAGTAAGATGTTCGATGTACGGACCGAACGTGAGCGCAGAAGAGCGAAAGACAGAAGGCGAGAGGACTAGAGTCAGGGCATCCCAGACCGGAGCAAAAATAACTGAGACACACACATATTAGAGCACGACCAGGCCACTGATGTGTCATAATCTCGGAATTCCCCAGAATGCGACCGTTGTATGTATCTGAAGTCGATAGTGTGGTATTTAAGAAAGTGAGGGTTGTGGGTCTTTGGGGACAAGAGGGCTGCTACACGGCGTTAGCGCTGCTTGCACCGATGAGGTCGCATTACGTATATACAATCGAACGGTGAGGTGGGAATGGATCTGTAAACGCTCTATAACATCTATCGGCTTTCGGGAAAAGACGATATATCGACGTAAAACTCAGAGTTCGTCTATCCGCATCATGAGCGCCAACGTTAAGCCGAAGGGAACCAGAAGTAGCCTACGTGAACATAGAGAGTCACGTCGTAGGCTGATGTATGGGAGAATGGACTATTTGACGCCGCTGTAGTCGAAGGGCGGTGAATGAATGTCGTTTTCACCGATGGTATAGGAGGCGTCGTGCCGGAAGGATCAGTAACGTCTTTGTGAACGTCTAAGCTGCTAGGAGCCGTGTTGGATCTGCAGCCCTTAAGGATACGACACCGAAGTGAAATCGTTAGCAGGCCAGAACTAGAGGGGCAAGAGAGATCACACGACGATAAAGCAGAACTATCTCGGAGAGTATTGAGCAAGTAATGTATAAGAATATAATGTGCACGGAGGAAGTATGCAAGCAGAAAGGAGGCTGTGGTTATGTAAGTTAAAAGGGGAGAATAGGTAGAGCGCAGAGGTACTGAAGGCGGTAGTGGGAAGGTCCACAAGCGTCTAATATAGCGTCGAACTGACTACTGAACATGGGCGGTATTGGAGATCTCGATAGATGTAAGTGTTATGATTTTGCAACACGTTTACGGGTCACAGACATATTGATATCTTTTGGTCTTTAAGGGAATGAACGCACTCGCTCGTGAAAGGCGAATGTGCACACCGGGCATAAGCAAGTCCGGGCGAATATGGGATCTAAGCCTAGACCAATGTGGTGCATTCGGATGTTCACAGCAAGGCATGGGGCAGCGGAGAAGGGGGCGACTAATAGGTATGTGGCTGACGTTGGGATCGGGCAGAGAACTGAGAGATCTTATAGCACTGAGGTGAGACATGCAGCTAGAGTCAGAATTGAAGAAATGACACACTTGGCAGAAGATAACAGCAACCAGCCTAGGAGGGTGCGCGGTGTTCACCGCACCACACCTCTCCGGTCTTAAGATTTGGTCAGTTTATCACTATATGGAACAAGGTGTGAATTGAGGATTGCAACCCTTATTTTCAACATGATTTTGTAGTTTCCAAAATAGAAATATGATACCATCTTGAACAATGTTTTGCCTTCATTTTGGGTTGAAACTGAGATCAAATGACATGATGGATGAACTGAACACAAGGGTAATATACTCCATGCTTGTTAATCAGCTATATGTTAACCAGGGTGCAATAGTACAACTTCTCAAATGCTGAAATTTTATCTCTGCCGACGGAGTGGAGAAAGATCTGTTTTTAATATTTGCATGCAAGAAGATAAATGATGGACAGATGTACGTTATGCAGGGTAATGTGGGAATTTGATTGGTCAGTCCAAATCCAGGTGCTTCCGGAAGTTTATGGAGCAGAAATGTGTTGTCCTAGAATGGGACTGTCATCTGAAATTTGTAGCACCAAGAAACCAACTGATTAGCAAATATATCTCTATAAGAATATGTGTTTGATTCTGGGCAAGATGCGCATTGTAATGCTCGTGTGGCAAGCTTACAGACTTTTGATTGCAACTGGCCAGGGAAAGCTCTACTATGTTCTGAGCGATTATCTGTAAACAGCTGGTGAAATGCTACGCATCTTCCAGCCGGACTGGGTGCAAATGAAGTGGGAGTAAGTCAGGCGCTAGTCGGCCGGACTGTGCCAATGAGTGGGAGTAAGTCAGCGGCTAGTCAAGCCGGACTTTGCCAAGTGAGTGGGAGGTAAGTCAGGGCTAGTCAGCCCGGACTGTGCCAATGAGTGGAGTAAGGTCCAGGCTAGTCTATGACCGATTGTGCCAATGAGTGGGACTAGGTCAGAAGGCTAGTCAGCGCGTGGAACTGTGGCCAATGAGTTGGTGAGGTAGGTCAGGCCGCTCAGTCCAGCCGGACTTGTGCTATGAGTGGGAGGTAGGTGTGTTAGTCAGAAATGCCGGACTGTGCCAATGAGTGGGAAAGATAAAGTAATCCAGGGCTAGTTAGCCCTTTGTGAAGTTTCTTATCATAATTTGTTCAATTTTGAAGGATGACTGGGAGCAACAATACTTGTGCAAACTAATGTGTCTGCCATCTCCTACTGTACAAACGAGAATATTTAGTCGCACTATTAGCGCAAGACGTACGATTGCGAAACTAAATATTGCTACGCTTATATAGGTTTTGGTTTTCATTGACATTAAATTATTGGCCCCCCATGAAACAAGTAAAGTGGTATCGTTGCGTAGAATAAGTTTGCGCCAACAAAAGGTACATAGAGTTTTTAGCATGGTAAAATATTATAATATTAAGACTCTTCAAAAAATTTTCTTCTTAAATGGTCCAAGCTAGTGCCATGAATACTAACGTGTGTGGTGTAATAAGGCCAAGTATCCTCAGACGTAGGGGTGGATTTCAAAGGTTGTTATGAAATCGAATGCTTTTGGGGAGGGTAACAATAAAGGGGATTTAAAAGATTTACATAAGGGATTATATAGGAATATTTTTTTAATAGAACACAGGGATATTGAAAAATATTTATAATGATAGGCAAGCATCCTTAGGGGAAGCGGGAAATAAGGTTGGAGGGGGTAGGGGGGGGGGATTTTGGAAAAATCTTCCTCTCAAGACGAGCAAGGCTGTGATTTAGTTGCAATATACATGTAATGTATACATTTAATGAATGCAACCTTCTTCAGATGGCATTAGAAATAAAATCTCACAATTTTGGCAAATATATTTTGTTTTAGTGAATAATATAAATAGTGATTTTTTTTTTTCTGAATACAAACTGTATTTTGATGTAGTGCTGAAGCACGGTGAAGATAGATGGCAGCAGTTGTGTTGTGACTTAAGTGGACAGACTGTTGAGATGTGGAATGTGACACTGAACAACACAAGAAATCTGGAAAATACTAAAGTCAGCGTCGCTGTGCCTGGAATGGAACTGCCATCCAGTAAGTTGGAGGCCTCATCAATATTTATTGCATTAAACAAGGCCTAAAAAGGTTCGTTGGAGTATGTTGAAGTTGGGTATTCTGGTGATCAGCTCTCCCATTACTGTAATAGGACTTTATTTCAAGGGGCTGAAATTTCTGATTTTAATACTTTCGGCTATTTCACAGTGGTTTAAATTTTGCGCGAAAAGTAAATCGATAACTTAGTACAGAAAACCACCCCCAATTCTTTAAAGAAACACTTTGGTGATGGTTTGTATTATCGTGATTGTTAATTTAATCGTGAATATAAGCGAAAATAAAACTCATTTGAAATATTAGCACTTTACAGTAATTTCATTTATTTATCCGAATGAAATTGAAGGCAAATTTTTTTTCTTTCTCAAGACTGATCTTAAAACACTTGCTACAAACTCGACTTCTAAAAATGATAAATAGTACAAAACTGCATGAATTCATGTTTTATTAAGTAATAATGAATATGTATTATACCGATATGAAGAAGTAAATTCATTCCCATGTTTTATAAGTAAAAAACGAATATGATTTAGGTATGAAAGTATGTAATTCCATGTTTTTAAAGTCCAAACAGTAGGGAAAATTTGGAAAGAGTTGTGTAGAATGTAGGGGTTAATAATATATTTCAAACTTATAAACGCATCAGAAGACATTTAAAGTCCCCTATTTTGTAGACTTTTTTGATGTTTATGTACTTTATTGAAAATCCAAAACTAAGCTTTTAAATAAATAAATACTATCCCATGCATGCATTTATTTTTTTTAATTGTATCCTTAATATACCATCCTTTAATATATGATAATCAGCATTTATGAGAAAAAACTTGTTAAACCTTATAAGATCATAAATTAATGGAGTTTGATTGCATTTTGAAAATGCTACTTGCAGGGAAATGGGAAAGAATTTTTCTACATAGATGTTTATGGTCTCTCCATTTTCCTGGAAGGATGGTATAGATTCCAAAGAAGAAAAGGAAACCTTGTTGTCATATAAGAAGGGACAACTGTTGTTACTGGACATCAGTCCTCTGTCCTAGAGATGCTCTTATTGATGGTAAGTACTGTGGTATAGCACTGATGTATCTAGAAGATGAATACCTTATTGAGGTAAGTACCCTGTGTATAGCACTTATTGATGGTAAGTAGCCTGTGTATAGCACTGATGGTAATGTACCCTGTGTATAGCACTGAAAATGTATCTAGAGATGATACTTATTTGGATGGTAAGTACCAACTGTGTATAGCACTGAGTGGTATCTAGAAGATTTTAGATACTTAATTGATGGATAAGTACACTGTGTATAGCACTGGATGGTAATCTAGAGATGATACTTATTGAATGGTAAGTAGCCTGTGTAATAGCACTGATTGGTATCTAAGAGATGATACTTATGATGGTAAGTACCCTTTGTATAGCACTGATGGTAATCATAGAGTGAAATACTGTATTGATGGTAAGTACCCTGTGTATGAGCACTGATGTATGTACTAAGGCTAAAAATGTTAATAGTTAGTTTACTTTCCTCACGGCACTTTTCAACAATAAGCTTCTAAGTGCGTTTTTTAAAAAAGAGATGAGGCAGGCAGGTTTTTTTTTTTTTTCCTGGCCTTATATATACGAAGTTAACTTTTCCTTTCTGAGGTTGGTTTTCTTCCTTTTTTCAATTGCACACGAGTTAATAAAGAAGGAAATGGGATAAAATTATTCCAATTTTTCACAAAAACTTCAATTAACTTACTACAAAAAGGAGATACTATTATTCCTTAAAACATCTTGCAACAAACGAGTATGCAATATAAAACCTATTATTTGTAGAAATCATAATACTTAAAAATTTTTATTAAACCCTCCGAAAGTTTTACATAAGAAAGTCTATAACAAAAGAGTTTACCCATGTCATTAAGTAATCAATAAATACTATAATATTGAGAAACTTTTTTTTTTTTAAGATGCGCTTAAACCTTTTGACAAGATGCGGCGGTGCCTGAGAACTAAAGATTATTCTTTTTGGTTGCCTTATATGTCGATAATGAGGTTCATTTCATGTGATGAATATGCATTATTCGTGAAATTCATTCTAACTGATTTGCACCACTAAAAGATCAAATCGGTGAACAAAAAATCCGGCTATTTTATGAATCAAACATCTTTTTGAAGTGATAATGTAAATGCGTACATGTAATGATAATCGTTAAAGCAAATATTGTAAATCGTGATGTTGTGAATTATATCTAATAGGAAGGAATCTTGTATTTGAGCAACTGCAGACCTAGAGCTCCAAGCCCAAAGAATTCTTATTACTAAATGGGGGAACATTCACAGGTAAGGATTTAGTTGGGAAAAATGAATTATTGGTTATGCTTATAAGTAGCTGGAGCTGCTCTTTGGTATGTTGTATTGAATATCTGATGAGGTATGTGAGTTTCACCTAGTTTTTGAGCTGTCATTGTTGGAATGTTAATTAAACTTTGTTCTCTCTCCGATGACCCATGGCCCATTCAAACTCAATTCAACGTATTTCTAAGATTTGCCACCCAAGTCCAATAAGCATTAATTGCTTCATAATCAGGAATCCTTAGAACCGTTTTTCACTCTGTCCTTAGTCTGAATATGTGTGCATAAATTACGTGCTCACAGTCTGATGAATGAAAAAATTCTTGGTTCAATCAAAGTGACTTAATTAATAATTCAGGCAGGATATGTTTCAATTTCAAGGCAGGAATGTTGATCTGCTTTTTCAAGTTATTTGTTCTTTTATAGAATTTATAGCACTTAATTGGAGTTGTATTTTTATTGATACAGATTGACAGCAATGGACGCATATACTTTTATTGCATGATAGTGAGGGGGATATGGAGATTTATTATACTTCTGTAAAAATGTTTCCTATTTGACGTTCAGTGAGGAAATAAAATAGCTATTTAACACAGTTCGATGAATAAACAAACTATTCCCGCGGAGAATAGTTTTTGACTATTTCCCCGTTCGATAATTCCCGCACGCTTTGACCCAGTGTTTTGATTTCCATGTAAGTTTAAGATGTGGCGTGAAGGTATCTTTCAGCAGTTAATAACACTAGAGAGTTCCACTCAACAATATGTCGTCTCGAAAAGACGGTATTGATACGAGTTACGTAGTATGCGTATTTGGCGCCGTCGACTATAAAGATAGTAAAGAAGACAAAAAAATGTGTAAAAGTGGTCTTTTTTGGAGACTATTTTAAGTGGAAAGATAATGGAAAAAACCTATATATATTGAGGAAATAGGAAATCACTTTCAGATGGAAGATCGGTTGATGATGTTCTAATGAAGAAGTTTGTTATGCTGAAGACTGGAGACGGACGGCCCTACTTCTACGCTAATGGATAACGCGTTAAATTAACTTTGGTACTTTCAGAATACTAGTTTGAAGATAGACACACTCCGTTGAATATATGTTAAATAATTTGAACTATGTTTAACTGAATATAAATTATAGTGTATTAAAATTATGTGAAACCCAAGAAAAAATTCATATTCCCCAAGGGCAACGCTGAGGGAATGTGATATCTTAATCTAATGGGTGAAAATAAATCCATATTTTTCTGAATGCAAATGGCGTAAAATCAAAAGCAAACAAAGTCCTTGCCATCGTATTATTGTCTCTGCGCCTCATCTCGGCATCACTTGGGTTTGTTCATTTAACTGGAAAACGAAAGTTGACAAGAGATATCCTGAAGGGGGTTGGAACACATTTTGGAGCAGGGTAAACACGACAGTCAATCTGAACCTTCTCCAGTCATATCAAGATTCCTTTTTACTATGATTCTTTATATGAGTGTATAATATTGTGTTTTTGTTCACTTAATACTAAAAGAACTGTGTATGGGGAAATCACAAAAGATGAAATTGGAGAAAACAATATTGGATAGAATTGAACGCTTTGGATAATGGAAAACTTTTTTGTCCCAAAGACCCTTCCAGCTTTGAATACTGCATGAGTTCCTATCTTGATCAGTCTGTCCGTGTTCTAGACAACAAGCAAATCACATATTCCTTGTTTTCAAATTCTTAACCAAATGTTCTTTCATATCTTAACAAATTAACTGCTCGTTGCTATCTATTAATCATGATTATTAAACCAAACTTTCCAACTGTTTGGATATTTTAAAAAGGAGGCTGGCATAAATGATGAATCAATGAAATAGCTCAATCTGATGGATTGTGGTGTGGATGTTTCTTTTTAAATGCTCCCCGAAATGTTTGGGGAGCATATACGTCGCTGTCAAGGCCCATATCCTTTCATCAGAATTGATATAATTGTATTTGAGACATGGACTTGTAGACCAAGGTCTTCAAGGTCAATTTTAGATAGTCCGGGTACTGCAGAACATATTGACCTTCTGACAAAACTGTTAGAAGATATTTTAGCTACATTGTTGTTAAAATTTTGAAATATTTGTTTCATGAAATGTGGAAGTCATTTATTGGAGAATTGCTGTTGTTTCATACTACAAACTTAATGAGAAGTCTTAGTATTTTATTTCTACATGGAGATGTAAACATTCTATTTGGATTTTAATTTATCCAAAGAATTTGCTTGGGACTACAAGTATTCAGATTAATGAAGCTGTCACTCTAGACTTGAATTTTTTTTTTTGTGGGTCCCAACCGGGAATTTGTTTTTTCCCAAAAATTGGTTTTTTTTTTTGTAATTTAGGTTGGAAACTGAGATGCAAACCAATTTCCAAACAAAGCCACAATCATATCTAACATGGACATGTGCGATCAAAGGAACTTCCTGTGTATGGCACCAAAATGATAGGAGTACGAAGGATCACTGGAGAATTGCATTGGTTTGTATTACAGTCGAACTTGGTATCTCAACACTGATATCTCAAATACCAAATGGTTAATTTCGAAGTGATTCGTAAGTCGCAACCACTAATGTCTTTAAGTATTTCACCTCAATATCTCGAGTCCTCGATATCTCAATTTTTCCTCGCCCATTGACTTTAGCGATAAAATACTTCCTTTGAAAGGCAACAGTGAATACAGAAACTTAAATCCACTTTTCCCATGACCTATTTAAAATGTTTGGTAAAAAAACCAAAAATA
>CAJDSM010016162.1:18616-31859 GCA_903981925.1 Ostrea lurida
ATGTTCCTAGAATCATGTTTACAATTGTATTTGTGTGTTCCTAGAATCATGTTCTACATGTATTGTGTGTTTCTAGCACACTCTGTTTACATGTATTTGTGTGTTCCTAGAATCATGTTTACATGTATTTGTGTGTTCCTAGAATCATGTTTACATGTATTTGTGTGTTCCTAGAATCATGTTTACATGTATTTGTGTGTTCCTAGAATCATGTTTACATGTATTTGTGTGTTCCTAGAATCATGTTTACATGTATTTGTGTGTTCCTAGAATCATGTTTACATGTATTTGTGTGTTCCTAGAATCATGTTTACATGTATTTGTGTGTTCCTAGAATCATGTTTACATGTATTTGTGTGTAATTCTTTAAATGGATCGTGTTTACATGTATCTCCTTAGTTTAAAAATCATGTACATGCAAGTAGGTAATTCAATAATAGCAAAAATAAACATTAGATAATAAGTTTCCTGTTCAACTTAAAGACCTTTCAAAATCATAACAAACAACAGCCAGATTTTTTTTTTCTTTAGTGGCATTTAATGTACTATCGTTGTATATAACCACAATCCACTTAATTTTGAAATTTTGCATGTGAACATGCACTCGTCCATTCCTGGAAGAAGTTTGATTGCAACAAAAAGAAATTTTAGTGCTTTAATTTTGATTGCATGTCAACACCACGCCATATATAAATGTACTGTAACATTGTACACCTCATGTACATCCCTTCCCACATATGTACATGTATGTACTGTACACTGCAGTACTTTAAAGGAGTAAGGCCATGCATGGAGGGTGAAAATCGGTCCTGTAAAATGGTCAAAATGAAAGTGAAATTTCAACAAATTCTTTTCTGCAAAAATGATAGTCTATGTATGATAGTTTATCAGGGTGGTAAATTTTTTGAAGTTTTGCATTGGTGTATCTATATGATCTAATGTCCCAAACATCATGAAATATATCATAAAATACAAGAATTTGCTTAAAATCACCAAATTTTAGTAATGAAATACGAAAATTCAATGTAGAATTCAGGCTAATGGACCAATTCTATTTTTGGTCAGTTTAAATATGATGTCAGGATTAGGTTCAAATTTAATTTGATAACAATATATGATATCTTCTTGGTCTTTAAGGAAGCCACCTGAACCAGCACCACACGCCAAGCCCTAACTAAGGCCTAGTAGCTGACCTGGAACCCACAGGGCAAGAGAAACTGAGAGGACGTCCTTATAGAAACACCTGGAGGTGAGACAGTGACAGCTAGAGTCAGAATTGAAAGAACAATGACACCACTTGGCAAGAAGATAGAAGCAGCAAAAACAGCCTAGAGCCGTGTTCACTCAGGACGGGACTGCTGTTGATGGCCTAATGTTCCCTATGGAACAACAGGCCTACTAAATAATGATTAGTATGTAACAAAGTTTGGTTATGACATGCTGTTTCACACTGGCCTTTAAGGAGTTCTTCAAAATTGATAGCCTCAGAGTTCTACTGTAATAATTAATCTAAAAGAAGGAAAAATTTCTTTTAAATGACTTCTCGTTTTATTGACCTAGCTTATTAAGACTCAGAATTGGGCATACCCATCCAATCAATTTACTGGTATGAATTAGACAATTTACATTTCATTGACTTCTGAAATATTATGAATGAAATGTCCAATACTTAAAATATGCAGCTATACATGTAGGATCGAGTTATAAAAATATATTCCAGGCAAATCTGAAGTCTGCAGATACAATATTAAGTATCAACTCAATCATCATTTCTCATGTAAGAAAATCTAATGCAGATGTCACCATTGTGCTGATGGAGTAATTATATCATTACTTAATATTATGTTAGTGCATTATAGCTGAATCCCACACAATGTGCATGTACATGTATAAACAGGATTTAAGTGAGGTTCGTGAAACTACAAAGTATATGTAAGTACATATAATCTTTGTACAACCATGAACCATGGGCTTCAATTATCAAACAGTACAAAGTTACCAGCCATTACAGTATTGTTGTGACCAACTTTCCCCCTCCCCCCTCTCTCCTTCCCCATGAAGTCCACTGCAACTTTAAATGCGATACTGAATGAGATTTTCTTTTTTATTGCTAAATTGGGACTAAATGCATGCATCAATGAAAGTTACGATCGAGCCACCGCTACTTTGTTTTCAAAATATAAATGTACAAATAAAGGGATATATTCAACAACCTCCACTAGAGATTTATATAAAGCCTTAATTATTATGACTATAAAAATCTAGTACACGTATTTAACTATAAGTACCTGCCCAAATGGCTCCTCTATAATATCTGACGTCCGCGGACTGTAATCAGCGACTAAATTATAATACAACGACATCTTTCATGCCAACAGTATATAATCCGTAAACGACATAAAAAAAATGTAATTCCACACTGAAACGGGTTTGAAAATCACTCTACAGACATTAAATCGTAATCATCATCACTTTCATATATGGTACTCCATTGGAAAACAACAGGATATAGTGTTTTCAGGAAACATTATGTATTAGAAGATATAACGCAAAGTTTCGGGGAGGGTGTCTCTATGTGAACATCCAGTTTCCTTCCATCGACTTGTACTAATAATAGTGTACACAGCCTATTGACGTTTAACATCCTGTTGCCACATTTAATCCCTAGCTGTGTGTTTGTAAAGAAGACCCCTTATATCCACAAGTATAAATTATGTCTGACATCATACATACATTATTGTTGCAATTTGCAAATTTAAAGTTTAAAATTTCAATTGTTCAAAACAACATAAAATTGTTTCCTGATAACAATTTGTATACACCATTCTCATCATGGCCGTTGTTCATTCATACACTTTCTTAGTGAATATGGAGACTGTCACAAATATAATATATTGCGAACGCTCCATCTGGACCAATCTTAATTGTCATATTTGTGGTCGAATTTTCCATGCAAGGATTGGACTTGTCAGCCATCTCCGATCCCACAACAAACGATCAAACCAAAGATGAAATATGGTCGACATCTTCGACAACGAAGGACGAACTACTATTACGAACGTACATAGCAAATCATGCACTAGCTGATACAATTTTATCAGACACATTAGGCATTCAACACTGAAAATATATGGTCATTGCAGTCTTATTAGTACTAGCTCCTGATAGCATGATTTTTAACCCCTTATAGCTATATTCTCCTTCAGAATCAATCACCACAAAGTATGCATGCATATAATAATATGAAGGACTTTCAAATTGTAAAAATCCTGCTATATAATCTAATTTTTTCACATATGCAGCAAAAATATATTTGGTAGAGGGTATATTTCTGTGGTGCATGCTTAAAAGATTTTTGATCTCTTGTTTATGCATTGAATGCAATGCTTATTTAGATATGATGTCACATATATGATAAATATTTGTATTTATATAGAACTATGCGTCCTAGTAAACATACACGTGCTGTTAAACTTCTAGCTGTATGCTTCAGTATGTGCATGTATCAATCAGGAAGTTTAGATAACACTACATGTGCACAATTAAGGGAGATAACTCTCAATATCTATCTCACTACTAAGTAGATGCATCATGTGAACATAAAGGAATAAAGAATGATTAACAAACCAGGTTATGTCGAGGTATATGAAAATCGATTTAAATGTTTTGAGTTAATTAGTTTCATGCATTCATACTTCATAAACCATTAAGCAGTTTTATTAAGGTTAATCGGTAGTTTTTCGCCTCCGGTTTTAATTTTAGAGTGCGACCTACTATTTCCGGTGAAATTTTTGCCATCACATGTAATCAAGATTTCACAGAAAATAAAGTTGTGATTGATTGTGTATTGTTTAACATCATTCTCAAGAATATTTCACTCATAATGAGACTTCACTGATACCAGTGAAAACGCACAATAATCAGCTTCTGTGTTGAGCATCTTAATGTAAATGATTTTTACTCGAGAATCAAACTCGAAGTTGTTTTCCTGTTGGTACAATAGTCTTTTCTGTGTACAAAAGACTATAGACCATGTTGTTGTCGATTGTACAAACTTGATTATCTATAATGGAGTGTGACAAACAAAATACTAAATTCAGGGCTGTCGTCTCCATGCAGTCTGGATCCAGGTTAGAATAGGTCTCTTGATCAGCACCCCTTGATTGTCGTATTAAAGAGGCGATTGAATGGGGCGGTCCTTCGGATGAGACCAAAAAAAACGAGGGCCCGTGTCACAGCAGGTGACATGACACGATGAAGATCCTTCCCTGCTCAAATGACAAAGGTGTCAAGCTTAAGGTTTATTAAGCCTAATTGTTTTCAGCCCTTCAATGGCAATAGTGACGTCCCCATATGAGTGAAAATTCTCGAGAGACTGATGTAAAACAATATACATGATAGGGGTGAAACGATACATCGCGATGCAGTTGAATCGCAATGTACTGGTCTCGATTCGATGTTCGATTTATTCCGGGTCTATTTCGGTTCGATACAGTTCTAAAATTATAGCACGAATGGTTTTTGAAAATACGGTTTCTGACTGGCTAATGCAATTGAAAATTGCCTAGTCAACGTTTGAGTAGACCTTGATGTGTGAAACTTGACGCAGTCAGGTTGAAAAATGGTTGATTGATTGATTATTTATTGTTTTACGTCCCACCGAGAATATTTCGCTCATATGGAGACGTCACCAATGCCGGTGAAGGGCTGCAAAATTTAGGACTGCATGATGCTCAGCACTCAGGGTCTTTGAGCAGGCAGGAATCTTATCGTGCCACACCTGCTGTACACGGGCCCTCGGTTTTCGGTCTTCATCCGACATGACCGCCCCATTCAGTCGCCTCTTACGACACGCAAGGGGATGCTGATGACCTATTTTAACCCGGATCCCCACGGTGGTTGAAAAATGGACCATTGTGTATAAATCTCTGGTGTTGGCAAGTTAATGTTTTTTATAATTGTTGCACTCTTTTATATTGGTCTGAATTTGTTTGCAGAGAGCAATAAATACAATGAAATATAAAAAATTCTTAGCAGTGTAATAATTTATACATACTATTGTATCGAATCGAAAAATCATCGAATCGAGACTAGGTACGAAAATCGCATCGAATCGAGAAGGTACTGCATCGTTTCACCCAAATACATGGATGCATGCATGTACAATCAACCAATCGATTCTATGTAGTTTTTTAACAGTGTCCCCAATCCCTTTAGATTAGAATATCCGAAATTTATCAAAAGTTTCTTTTCATATTGGGAATGTTACATTAATTTAATTGATTTATGCAAAATAATTAAAACTCGTTAGTTTCAGATAAAGAAGCTTTTTTCTCTTATTTGCAGACTGAGGGCCTTAAATGAGGGGAGACTCTCACTCAATTAATTCATTCTGTAACCCCTCCCCAATCTGTATCCCTCCCCATTCTGTAACCCCTCCCCATTTGTAACCCTCCGCCATTCTGGGCCCCTCCTCATCAAATGATCTTAGAAACACAGGATCCTTCATTACAACTGTCTCAAAATTAAGAATTGGGAAATTTTCATTTTCCACTTGTGTCACTGATCAACCTATTTTAAAGAGTATATTGTCTGCAGATCGGCCTGACTCTTTTAAATACAATACCAGCAAATTCAATGACTCTATATCACTGCTCACAGTCCATTCTATGGTGCTCTTATTGTGATCGGAATTTCAGGTGAGATTCTCGACAGCAATATGTCACATTTTTCTCATTGATGACATAAAGTGCAACTTTGGATTTACCTGTAGAATTTATTGACCTTTGATTCTGGTATTTTGTTTTCTTTGCCATATAATATTAATATATACTAGTGTTGTAAAATCTAACAAAGTTTACTATCGATTATCGAATTGAATCAGCAGAACACAATCGATTATGAAATCGATCATTTGAACTTCCATTTAAAGTTGCATATTGATGTACACTCATGACATTCATTTTGAGAGACAGATATTTCCATAACATTATAGATTTAGTTGCCCCAGGGTATGGACATAGATTTATACTGTGAAACAGTCAGAGAATATTAGAGTTATGTCCCTTAGTATTGTAATAAAATTGAAACCGTTATGGTGAAGTATACTAATTTCCGGAATAGTTAGCAACAATCGTATTCGATATACAAAATTTACAATCGATTGTCGCCAAGTGCAGCTTTCAGCGACGATTTTTCGATAGTCGGCGACTATCGTAACAACACTAATATATACCTCAGTCATTATTTGCTTTGCTTACGATTGCTGTAACTTACCATGAAAAACATTTCCTCTTTGTTACAATTAGAAGAGTTCCAAAAATATACATATACAGGCCAGATTTCATGAAAATTCCCTAAAACTACAAACCATGAAAACATTTATATAATTTAAGCTACCACAAATCAGACAGTGGCAATTAAATGCTAAGAAAATTCTATTCCAGTTCATACACTATTATAATATCTAATTCAAAATATTTACGAAATTTCTGAATCATACTGTTGAAGGATGTAGAAACATGCACTCAATAACATTATAATGCATGCACATGTAGCCTAGGATCTTCTGTAATCACCAAATCTCAAACATGAACTTCAGAACCTTTCATAACAATCTTCTAATCAACTGTTGAAGCAGCTAGATGACATGAAACACTGGTGATTGACAAGTACATAGCATTTTACTTGTTACTTTGAGGTGTTACGTACATTTTGGGGTGATAATTTTATCGACAAACAAACAATTTTCTGAAGTCTGAATACCTTTTGCAGATTGTGAGCCATTCTCTTGCACAGAGTTGTCGGTCCTTTCTCTCCCTTACATCTCTGTCACTCTCGTTTTACAAGATTTTTGTAAACCATTGAAAGAATGGAAAAACACTAATTATGAGTGTTCATTACTTTGTAAATATTAAAAAAGAAATAATAAAATCAACTTATTTGTTATTTTTGGTCTTATAAGTTTGAATTTTTTAAACGTTTGTTAAGAGAACTATTTTTTGCGTTTAAACGTTTAAAAAAAAAGTTATAAGCCAAAAATAACAAAAAAGTTATTTGATTATTTCTCTTTTTTAATATTTTACAAAGTAAGGAACTCACAAGTAGTGTTTTTCCATTCTTTCAATGGTTTTACAAAAAACTTGTAAAACGGTATAGTTGACAGAGAAGGACCGACAACTCTGTGCAAGAGAGCATTGAGTGCAATGAGCAATTTAACATTTAATTGTTTCCCTCTTAAGCCCTATTTACACGATATGTTTTGTCAAATGTGACTTCATATCTGACTTCGTAGTTCCATTTACTTGGTATTTAGTAATTTAGTAAAACCATCTGACTATAATGACAGACGGAATACTAGCTTAGAGCATGTCTCTATTCGATCTGACTCTCTGTCTTATAATTTTCCTATTTACACTGATTTGTCAGATGTGGCGAGTCAGATGTGAAAAATCATATAGTGTACCAGCAAAACTCAATAGTGCAGTGAGGGAGAAAAAGGATAGAGTATCGTGCAGTAACTGAAGGAATAATAAGGAACAAAGAGAGATAATTCACTGTAAAAGTATGATTTAACCAGAGATTCAAAAACATTTTCCAAACCTTCAAATTATGCCAACATTTGTAAGTCACCTAAAGCTAAAGCAAGACACTGACAGGGCTGCCAATCTCCCCGATTTGAGTCCAATAAAAGGACCTTTCCCAATTGAAAACAAGCAAACGTTTCCCAATTTGAAAAGTTAAATAAATTACAATTTTGATATTTTGTAAGAGAAATACATTCGACTTGACATTTGATCAGGATTTTGTTGATAAACAATGAATTAAAAGCACAAAAAGACAATGTTCAAATTGTATCATACATGTAAATAAAAATTTCCCAATCTGACCAAAAAGATTGATAATTTTCCAAGTCTAGATGGTCCCAGACCCTGTACCAAAAAGTGCAGGTGATAGCACTGCAAGAATATTGCCTGAGTATAATATTCAATTAAGCTTAGAATCATTATTGCCTGAATATTCAATCAATGCTTATACAATACAAGAGGCCCATGGGCCACATCGCTCACCTGAACACTAGCTGCTTCACTAAGAAGAGCAGTAGTAGCAACTTTAATCCCCTATTGTGGCCCACCCAACCCTCGGAGGGGGATTTTGAACAACCTTGAATCTCCACTATATCACGAAGCTTTCATATTAAATTTCAGCTTTTCTGGCCCAGACTGTTCTTTGAGAAGAAGATTTTTAAAGATTTTCCCTATATAATCATATGTAAAACTTTGATCCCCTATTTGGGGCCCCATCGTACCCCGGGGGTCATGATTTGAACAAACTTGAATCTCCACTATATCAGGAAGCTTCATGTAAATTTCAGCTTTCTGGCCCAGACTGGTTCTTGGAGAAAGATTTTTAAAGATTTTCCTTATATAATCATATGTAAAACTTTGATCCCTATTGGGGCCCCATCGTACCCCGAGGGTCATGATTTGAACAAACTTGAATCTCCACTATATCACGAAGCTTTCATGTAAATTTCAGCTTTTCTGGCCCAGTGTTTCTGAGAAGAAGATTTTTAAAGATTTTCCCTATATAATCATATAGTAAAACTTTGATCCCTATTGTGGGCCCCATCATAAAACCCCGGGGGTCATAATTTGAACAAACTTGAATCTGCACTATATCAGGAAGCTTTCATATAAATTTCAGCTTTTCTGGCCCAGTGGTTCTTGAGAAGAAGATTTTTAAAGATTTTCCCTATATAATCATATGTAAAACTTTGATCCCCTATTGGGGCCCCATCGTAACCCCGGGGGTCATGATTTGAACAAACTTGAATCTGCACTATATCAGGAAGCTTTCATATAAATTTCAGCTTTTCTGGCCCAGTGGTTCTTGAGAGAAAGATTTTTAAAAGTAACCACCACCCTATTTTTGCATTTTCGTGATTATCTCCCCTTTGATGGGGGCCTGGTCCTTCATTTTCAACAAACTTGAATCCCCTTTCACCCAAGGATGATTTGTACCAAGTTTGGTTGAATTTGGCCCAGCGGTCTTGTACTTTCTTGAGAAGAAGTCGAAAAATGTGAAAAGTTAAGACAGACGACGACGGACAAAAAGGCGAATCAGAATAGCTCACTTGAACCTTTCGGTTCAGGTGAGCTAAAAACAATGCATATAAAGTAAACAGCTATGCATAATAGTGCTCAGGAAATTCACATGTACATGAAATTGTATTGAACATGGGGAAAATAAGGCCGATCAATAGTACGTATTCTGAAACATATATATCTCACTCGATAGATTATATCTGCTTCTGACTCAGATTGCTTGCATCGATCATTACATGTATTTGATCAGATAACAACCCCCACTTTAGAACATTGTGCACTTGCAGGGACTTTTTTAACCTCTGAATTCAAGACCGCCACTGTCAGGGCTATTCAAATCGGGAAAACACTTGTAATTTTTCCAAAAACTTGCAATTGAACTGAAAGTGATTAATTTTATTCACTGATTCAAGCAAATTAAGTAACAGTGATTTCCTGTTTTTGTGGTAAAGAAAATATGAAATGCCCCATATACTTAAAGGAATGGCCCAGGCATATTAGTCCAAGTTAGATTTTATATGACATCCACCTCTAATGCAAGGGGTGGTTGGTGGCTAAATCATTATAAGAATTTAAATTCTCAACATTTTGGAATACTTTCATATTTTATCATTCTCAGAATTAATCAAAGAAAAACCCTCAGAGTTTCCATCAAACAAATCGTCCCTGTCATGATTGTGTTAAATTCAGACCCTATATAAGACTCGATCTTAGCGATTTTCCATGCATTCACCTGTCAGTGTGGTCTGGGAACATGGGCTCCTCTATCTTTAATTTAATAGTAAAATAGGCTTTTTGTTTGAATAATCCTCTAATCCAACTTTAGGATGATACAAATGTAATATTTTTTGCTGCAACTCTGGATATTTTCAGGCGTCATTTTGGGAAATACCACTGCTTTTCAGCATTGGAATTTATTGCACATATGGTAGCTGCCAAACTGCATGCAGCCCTCAGAAAAAGATTACTTTGATAGACTGCCTGAGACCGATCTGTCAATATAATCTTTTCTGGAGAGCTATTCAGTTCTGCAGCTAGGAATGGGGCTGAATTTCTGCCCTCTACAGACCCTAAAATTTCCTGATTTGGACGTTGTGACATTTGGTTTTTGTACTACATACAGAATGGTTTTATACAGTCATGTATGCTTGTTAAAAATACTAATTTAGTCAATAATCTGCCTAGATACAGAAGCATGTACCTCCTTTCACAATTCTGGTCATGAAGAACAAATGACCTTCTGACACATTTTAAGCTTAAAATTATGGAACTATTTGAGGAAGCGTGTTACTACAGGAAGTTATAAAAATAAATTGCATTTTACACTGGGCCACCAAGGGTGAGATTCACGGTACACGTGTTCAGAATTACTGAATTAGATTAAATCAAATCGTACAAATGTACGAAATAATTCTGTTTTTGGAAGTTTTAAAGTGAACCATTGAGCAGAACATCTAGATACGAAGTTATGAATGCATATCATAATTCTGAGATTTGTCATCAGTTTAAAGGCACTTTATAGAAATCAACTACTCTGGCAGTCTTCACGAAAACTTTTACAGAGCACATGCCCGAATTCCACTTACCCAACCAAAAGCTTTTTGCTGCAAATAATTAAGCATGCAACTTTCACAAGCCCGTTCTCAAATTTACCAAGCCCCGGGCTGGTGGGTTTTCATGAAGACTGCTCTCAGACTGGTGCTTATGTGAGTATTCACAATGCTTACTGTATATACATACTAATTCCATCATTAAAAAAGTCTTGTCCTGAAACACAATGCATCACTCATCTGAAGTACTAACAATTACATTTGTTACTTGTTTGATAGCATGCCCGATAGCAAGCACACACATACAATGTACGAGTACCGATATACGAGATAATAATTCTGTACACATCCGACTTATGAATTAGATGAAGTGTGTACAATACTCACCCTTTTCCCATCTCTTCTCTCTGAAGGCAATCCAGCATTAGCTCTGTATTCATCTAAATTTACATAATCTCCTTCATCTGAAAAACTCCTCCGTAATCCCTTGTTTTCTGAAACCCTAGTGTTAAGACTTAATGATCCTGTAGTCTGATTACCAAATGTTGAGAAGGTGGTAGATTGTTTTCGCTCGAAAGTCAATTCACTGTGCGTGTCCATCTTGCTATCTAATCCCTGAACTCCATTTTCTGTTTTGCCGACATTTTTTTCCGGAGTCACTTGCACACTTGAGAGGTCAGAGGAATCTTCATGTAGTGTGCTATTTCCTGATCTGATTTCTTCATCGCCTGTGAGTCCTGAATCATCCGTTTTTGTTGTGGCCTCAACTTTACTTCCGTCACTGTCAACAACGCGCACATAATTAGCAGGAACGTAAAAGGAGAGATCGTTAGAGTTACCCAAATCTCTGATCACTTCCCACCAATCACCCTCTTTTTGAATTAAATGATACTGTTCCCCTGCCCTCATATGAACCAAATTACCATCATCATCTTGATATGAATAATCATACAGAGCCACGAGTTTTGTGACTGGCATCATTGAGTATGGATCATATTCCTCGTCATCCGAGGCAGCACCTCCCAAGTCAAAATTCATAATGACTGGTTTATTTTAATTATCAATAGACACAAAATCAGATCAACAGGAACGGGAAGAATTGTGTCTGTTGTTTCATGTGGTTATCTTTAACTTCATTCATTCAGTGCTGTGTTAATCGCATTCTAATGCCAGTTTCATGACATACATGATATATACTTCTGACTACATATGATTGCTTAAATTCTGGTTTAACTTAATAAACTAACAACAAAAGTCAATTCTGAAGCCCATTGAACCATAAGATCTACGAGTTCAAAGTGATGATGAACTTGCAATAAAAATTTTACGTCAAAGTTAAAAGTGAAAGTTTACACATTTCTGAACACCCCCTGTAACTGTGTCCTTATCTACAACTCGCATATGACATATGTAAACAATGGGTTCCCTTCTTCAATCATTAACACGTTCCACTTTCCGTTTAAACTTGTTGTATCACTTTGTGTCTACATTATGCCACATAAATATTGTTCAGGAAACTGCTACTTGTTATCCGGAAGTACACAAGTAGAACCCACATCGCCCTCTGCTGTTTACTATTGCCTAAAGTTTTCGTTACGCCGTATCTGATTGGATGAAAGTTTTCGCGAGTTTGTTAGCTCGTGCATTAATACATTCCTTTCCTCCCACGCCCAAATCAAAGAAAATATAAACTTTAAACCCGTTGTATAGACAATCATACTGGAGAAAACGCGCGTGATAATTATAAGTAAATGAATGCCATTTGTAAACTAAACCGAACGAAATGAATTCAAATGATCTATATTTTTTGCTGGGAAAAACAAAGTTTAATGCGAAATTATGCGAAACTTTTGACAGAATATATAACTTGTTTTCTATATCAGTAAATGCGGTTGATGATTAGTGAAGTTTTACTTTAAACAAGGTCATTGAATAATATTGATTCCTTAAGCTTTTGGCTTTGAATCAGTAGAACATGCAGGGAGTCCGACCCCTCACCCTTTAAATTTCCACCATGGATCACACACTTTTAAAAAATGTAAAGTAGCTGTGGGCGGGTCTGTAAAGTGTTTGTAGCACCAAACTTCTAACGCATCAAATTTTCTAACCTTAAACCATCATATTGCATTAGACAATATTTCAATTTATCTTAGTAAGGCCGTTAGTCGCGAATTCCCACGCATCTTCGCTAGCCAAGAGGTTTATCGGTTTCACTCTCGCTGCCTTGTGCTGCATATGTGTGCTCTCGAAAGAGTTTTATCCACCGGCGCAAAGACTATCTTTGCCTGAGATTGGAGGAGTCCTAGATTTTTATATATTGACCTCTCTAAGAGTATCCAGGACAGCTTTGATGATGATTTAAACAAACTTTATGCAATAAATTCATCTTCCTCTGTGATTGACATAATAAAGCAACGATTGAACTTTTAAAAATATGTATTCCTGTCTTCGAGTACGGTGTCACAATTATTTTTTCATTTGTCCATCAAATGTACCGATAACCGTGAGAATTGAATTACTTTTATAGATCCGCGATTAATGAAATCCTCCTTGACTGTATAGGTATTGATGTGTTAATTAGTAGCA
>CAJDSM010016166.1:12189-29282 GCA_903981925.1 Ostrea lurida
TGCTGGAACATTCACCTCGTCTTCTTGGTGTTATGGTGAGACCAAAGTTATCGCAGGCTGTGGAAAAACTGTCTAACTCTGCTTGCATGTCTTGTTCATCACCAGCATTGAGTGCGCAGTCATCGCGAAAAGTAAGTCCCTGAGAACGGTCTTCCTTCACTTTCTGAAGACGGCCTGCAGACGTCTGAGGTTAAACAGCTTTCCATCTGTCCTAAATTTGATGTTGATCCAGGATCATTGTCTTTGAAGGCGTCGGACAGCATTGCTGAAACATCATGCTGAAGAGTGTTGGTGCAAGATACATCCCTGTTTGACCCCGTTTGTCACCGGAAAGGCTTTGGAAGGTTCACCGTCATCAAGGACTCTTGCCATCATGCCATCGTGGAATTAGCGGACAATAGCATTGAACCTCCTTGGGCAGCCATACTTTTCCATGATTTTCCAGAGTCCATCACGACTGACTGTATCAAATGCCTTGGTTAGGTCTACGAAGGTTGTGTAGAGATCATGATGTTGTTCCATGCACTTTTCCTGTAGCTGGCGGGCGGCGAATATCATGTCCGTATAGTTCCTCGATCTGCGCGGAAGCCACATTGACTTTCAGGGAGGAGACCCTCTCAAGATGCTCCAGCAAGCGATTAAGCAGAACACGGGCAAGGATTTTGCCTGCTATTTGACAGGAGGGATATTCCTCGGTGATTGTCACAGGATTGGCGATTCCCTTTGCGCTTGTAAATGTGAACAATCGTGGCATCTCTGAACTCTTGCGGTAGTTGCTTCGATTTCACATGACCTTCATAAAGATTGTCAGTTGACACAGAATGGGTTCGCCGCTGTCTTGTAGATCTGAGCAGGGATGGCGTCGGGGCCTGGAGCTTTCCCACTGGTCATCTGCTTGGTGGTTTGCTGACTTCTTTCTTTAGAGGGAGGGTTTGTCGAGTTCTGATTAATGCCACTGTGGAAGGCGTGCAATTGCTTCATCATTGATCGTTGCAGGGCCATTGAGTACGCTATCGAAGTGTTCAGCCCATCTCTCAAGGATCTCCTTCTTGTCTGTTAGCAGAGTTTTACCATCCGCGCTGAGTAGGGGGAAGGATCCTGAGGATTGTGGTCCATAGCTGCGCTTTCAGGGCATCGTAGAATTTCTTCGAGTCGTGTGCGTCGGCGTATCCTTGGATTTCTTCAGCCTTGGCACTGAACCAGGAATCTCTGCATGGAGCGAAGCCTGTACTGGAACTTTGCTGCGTTTGCAGATGAAGCAGCTTTCTTTGACGCGCTTGAGGGATGTTCTGGTGAGCTCGGAGCAGCCGATGTTTTTCCTCCAGAAGAGTGTGGATTTCACTGTCGTTCTCATCAAACCAGTCCGTCCTGGTGGTGTCTGTTAGTGCGACCGAGGACCTTCAGGCAGCAGCCGTGAACAGTGTCCCTAAAGGAAGCCCACTTTCTCGACACTGTCATGAACAGAGTGTAGGTCTTGAGATTGCTGTCCAGCTTCATTTGCAGTTCTTCAGCATCTGAGGGCAGTTCAGTTTGGCTGTGTTGAGCTTAGTGACAGCGTTTTTCCCCTGTGGTCTTCGCTTGGGCTGGATATAGAGGTTCAGTTTGGAGACTATCAAGCGATGATCCGTCAGCAGCCTGCACCACAATGGCCTTTGTCAGTCTCACGTCCTGACTGTCTTGGTCTTTGTAATGACGTAGTCAATGAGATGCCAGTGCTTTGATCGAGGGTGCATCCATGAAGTCTTGTTTCGAGTTGGCAGCCGGAACATTGGTGTTGGTGATGGTCAGGTCATAGTGATGCGCACAATCTGAGAAGGAGAGTCCGTTGCTATACCATGGTAGTCGGCACCAACAGTGATTGAATCACAGAATGATGAGTTTATCAGACTTGGGGATGGATGACACAAGGGAGTTAGCGCCTCGTAGAACCTGTCTTTAGTTTCTCAGGGTTCGTCATTGTTGGAGCATAGCACTGATCAGGGTGACATTTGTCTTGCGTCCAAGGGGGAGCTGCATCTTCATGATCCTATCATTAAGACCTTCAGGAATGCTTGCAAGCTTCTGGACATGTGTTGTTTTGATGGCGAAAACCCACCTCCTGACTCGCGTCACTCTTCGCTGCTGCGCCCACTCCAAAAGAAGGTTAACCGCTTCCCATCTCAGTTAATTGGCCTTTGTCTGCAAAGCGACGTTTCACTAAGAAGCCTGGCAATATCGATCTTGTATCTGGCCATTCCCGCTCAACTCCCTTGTGTCATCCATCCCCAAGTCTGATAAACTCATCATTCTTGGTGATTTCAATGCACGTGTTGGTGCCGACTACCATGGTATAGGCAACGGACTCCTCCTTCTCAGATTGTGCGCATCACATGACCTGACCATCACCAACACCATGTTCCGGCTGCCAACTCGAAACAAGACTTCATGGATGCACCCTCGATCAAAGCACTGGCATCTCATTGACTACGTCATTACAAAGACCAAGAACAGTCAGGACGTGAGACTGACAAAGGCCATGTGTGGTGCAGGCTGCTGGACGGATCATCGCTTGATAGTCTCCAAACTGAACCTCTATATCCAGCCCAAGCGAAGACCACAGGGGAAAAACGCTGTCACTAAGCTCAACACAGCCAAACTGAACTGCCCTCAGATTGCTGAAGAACTGCAGATGAAGCTGGACAGCAATCTCAAGGACCTACACTCTGTTCATGACAGTGTCGAAGAAAAGTGGGCTTCCTTTAGGGACACTGTTCACGCTGCTGCCCTGAAGGTCCTCGGTCGCACTAACAGACACCACCAGGACGGACTGGTTTGATGAGAACGACAGTGAAATCCACACTCTTCTGGAGGAAAAACATCGGCTGCTCCGAGCTCACCAGAACGATCCCTCAAGCGCGTCAAAGAAAGCTGCTTTCATCTGCAAACGCAGCAAAGTCCAGTACAGGCTTCGCTCCATGCAGGATTCCTGGTTCAGTGCCAAGGCTGAAGAAATCCAAGGATACGCCGACGCACACGACTCGAAGAAATTCTACGATGCCCTGAAAGCAGTCTATGGACCACAATCCTCAGGATCCTTCCCCCTACTCAGCGCGGATGGTAAAACTCTGCTAACAGACAAGAAGGAGATCCTTGAGAGATGGGCTGAACACTTCGATAGCGTACTCAATGGCCCTGCAACGATCAATGATGAAGCAATTGCACGCCTTCCACAGGTGGCATTAAATCAAGAACTCGACAACCCTCCCTCTAAAGAAGAAGTCAGCAAAGCCACCAAGCAGATGACCAGTGGGAAAGCTCCAGGCCCCGACGCCATCCCTGCTCAGATCTACAAGACAGGCGGCGAACCCATCTGAGTCAACTGACAATCTTTATGAATCATGTGAAATCGAAGCAAACTACCGCAAGAGTTCAGAGATGCCACGATTGTTCACATTTACAAGCGCAAAGGGAACGCCAATCCTGTGACAATCACCGAGGAATATCCCTCCTGTCAATAGCAGGCAAAATCCTTGCCCGTGTTCTGCTTAATCGCTTGCTGGAGCATCTTGAGCAGGGTCTCCTCCCTGAAAGTCAATGTGGCTTCCGCGCAGATCGAGGAACTACGGACATGATATTCGCCGCCCGCCAGCTACAGGAAAAGTGCATGGAACAACATCATGATCTCTACAACAACCTTCGTAGACCTAACCAAGGCATTTGATACAGTCAGTCGTGATGGACTCTGGAAAATCATGGAAAAGTATGGCTGCACAGGAGGTTCAGGGCTATTGTCCGCTAATTCCACGATGGCATGATGGCAAGAGTCCTTGATGACGGTGAACCTTCCAAAGCCTTTCCGGTGACAAACGGGGTCAAACAGGGATGTATCCTTGCACCAACACTCTTCAGCATGATGTTTTCAGCAATGATGTCCGACGCCTTCAAAGACAATTATCCTGGCATCAACATCAAATTGAGGACAGATGGAAAGCTGTTTAACCTCAGACGTCTGCAGGCCGTCTTCAGAAAGTGAAGGAGACCGTTCTCAGGGACTTACTTTTCGCGGATGACTGCGCACTCAATGCTGGTGATGAACAAGACATGCAAGCAGAGTTAGACAGTTTTTCCACAGCCTGCGATAACTTTGGTCTCACCATAAGCACCAAGAAGACCGAGGTGATGTTCCAGCCAGCCCCAGGAAACCAATACCACGAGCCCCACATGTTGGTGAATGGACAGCTGCTCCAGCCAGTGGAGACTTTCACCTACCTTGGTAGCACCCTCTCTCGCAATGCCAACATCGACAACAGAATCGCAAAAGCAAGCGGCGCCTTTGGTAGACTGCGGAAGAATGTCTGGGAGAGGAGAGGAATCAAGCTGGAGACAAAGCTGAAAGTTTATCAAGCAGTAGTCCTTACCACCCTCCTCTATGGCTCGGAGACCTGGACACCATACAGACGGCATAAAAAAAAGTTCTCAATCACTTCCAGCTCAGATGCCTTCGAAACCTCCTGCACATCCGCTGGCAGGTCAAAATCCCCGACACAAAGGTTCTGAAGCGGGCCAACTTGCCAAGCGTCATCACAACCATGCGTAAGGCCCAACTGGGATGGACAGGCCACGTCATTCGCTGCCAGACAGCAGCATACCAAAACAACTCTTGTATGGCGAGCTCAGAGAAGGAAAGCGCAAAATAAGTTGGAGGGTAGAGGAAGCGCTTCAAGGATAGTCTGAAGACTTCACTAAGAGATTTCAACATCAGTACTGAGACCTGGGAGACTATTGCCTCAGACAGATCATCCTGGCGCCAACACATCACAGAAGGAGCCAATATAGCAGAAAAACGCAAAACTCGTCGGGCCGAGCAGAAACGTGCTGCGCGCAAGGCTAGAGCTACTAGCACCATCAGTACAGCGCCTACCCACTACTGCCAAACCTGTGGGAAAGGCTTCCTTGCCCGGATTGGTCTCACCAGCCACCTCCGGACACACCGGCCGCAGCAACTCAAATTTATAGTCACTAGATGTCATGGTCATCTTCGAAAACGAAGGACGAACAGCAACTCAGTACATATTTTGAGTCGAAAATTATATGCTCGTACCTATATGGTGTGCCATGGTCCTGTACTAAAGCTATTTGGTTAAAAAAAATAATAAATTGTGCCCATTCGAAATATTCTTGTAATGGACAATTATTAGAAACCATCATCATATTTTCTGGTTTAAAACAATCTCTTGTAGAGTCATTAGGGACATTTAAGTTAACAACCCCCTCCACCCCAAATGTATACATGTATATTTTGAAAACTATTTGTAAACATTTACGATAAAGTTTCCAATGAAACAACTTTAAAAAACCCTTCATTTTATGCATCCAAAATCCTATGACCATAAAACCAACTTTTAAAATGTCGTGTTTACGTGGGATTTGATCAAACAAGATGTGTAATTTGGTCATTAATGCACCAATAAAAAGACTCCTTCGAAGGATTTAAATTTTTGGATTCTGTTTTCCATTGAATTATCAAGCAAAGAATTGTGGTATGATGCAAAATTTAGGTGGTTTTTAAAGGAATATTTCGTAGTAAAACTGGTTTTCAGCGATATTAAAACATTTATAATTAGTATTACAAAATTCTAAAACAATTTCTTGGTATCCTATGACTTTCAGATCTTAGTATTACAAAATTCTAAACAATTTCTTGGTATCCTATGACTTTCAGATCTTTTTGGTGTCTCATTTGGGTGAAAGTGGCCACGTGGTTCTGTGAAGAAGCCGTGAGTGTATACTATAGATCTATATTTCAATGTAATAAACAAACAAGTTTGGTTTTTGACCGAGTGGAAATAATAATAAAATGCTCAAAACTATATTTCTTTCAATTACGACTAAACTTCATTAAGAATATATCATTTGAACAAAATTAACTGTATATTTTCCTTTAGATCTTTGAGGGATAAAGAATTAGCTACTCTTTAAACATTTGACGTCATATCAATATTGAATCAGTGGCGGGTCCAGGATTTGTCGAAAGGGGAGGGGGGGGACTCCCGGTCCTTTAAAAAAGGGGGGTTGCTATATCGCTGGTTAGAGGCCTAGGATGAAGCCAAAGTGGGAGTCTAGGGGCGAAGCCCTCGGAAGGACTTTTAAAATTATTATTAAGGATTTATTTAGCTATAATTCTATACATAATGATAATTTTACTCACGAAAGGGGCGGGGAGGGGGTTGCCCCCTCCCCTCTAAATCCACCTATGTGAATAGTTTTTGAAATTTTGTATCATATGTTTGGAAGTAAATATATGGACTACTCCATACTTACCACGACTAGGCATACAATCCCACTAACTGTAAAAGAAAACAATCAAACAATGCTTCTAATTTACAACCAACTAACACAAAACACACGTTAAGAGAGAGAGAGAGAGAGAGAGAAGAGAGAAGAGAGAGAGAGAGAGAGAGAGAGAGAGAGAGAGAGAGAGAGAGAGAGAGAGAGAGAGAGAGAGAGAGAGAGAGAGAGAAGAGAGAGAGAGAGAGAGAATTTTCTGACATCATGAGTAAAGTCTAAATGTGTTGCTGTTTGGTTTGTTTCTAATTTTTCTTCCCAACCTCTGATCTCACATTTTACAACGTTTATCAATATTTCCCCAAACATACAATTCATTTGATATAACTGCATGAGCCAAAGTGGGTATAACTCTTTCGGATGTATTTTTTTAATTTGCGTATTGCAGTACATACTTCCTGTATTCGCAGCTAACAAGTAGTACGTGTTGTTATCTTGGCCTTGGACAATACATAAAACCATGGATACCTACAAAATAAAGTATGGAAAACATCTTGTTCAACGAAATAGGCAGCTGATCACGTCAAAAATCGAATTAAGAAAATTATATATTTTTATTTTACATTATAATAATCAATTTTAAAGCCTTTTTGCTGCCTGTCGTGTTTGGGTTTTTTTTTCAATGAAATAAATTATATGTAACATTCTAGAAAGAGTACGGTGTACTAGAAACAGCACTTTTAAAATACGCCCGTCACAAGGAATAGTAAATTTATGTAGGTGTTTATTTTTTGAAAGCCCTATTTAAAAAGTTTGATTTGTCAGATCTTACAAATCATACCGTGTAAATTATTAATAGGAAAATCATACGACAGATATGAAGTCAGATCGAATAGAAACATGTTCTATTCAACGAATCAGAAATCAGGTTAATAAAAATTAATCTACATACAGCACAAATGACACGTGGAGTTTTCCTGAACTTTTGCTTCAAAGTTATTTTAGATAAATACAGAAATTACTAGTATATGATGTATTATGGGAATTACGATGTTGGGAATAATTGGCGCTGCGGAAGAGTTTGATTCACTTTTAAAGGCATCCATGAACCCAGAAAATTGTTGGAAATCAAAATCCTTGTAATATGCACATCTTCAAGATGTTTACAAAGCCTTGGCTCGAAATTTGCGATGATAAAGGATTGAATGGACATACCATTTACTCGCTTTGTACATGTACTATTTCCTCAAAACTGGCAAATTATAAGTTCAACAGCCTGTGATTTTCTTTAAAAAATGACGAATATCACAAATACCTTGCCACATGCAGGGAAGCTAAACAGACAAATCATGTACCCTCTGTATACCATAACTTTAAGTTGTAAATACAAGAAAGGGAAATGGATCAAAATTGCAACATGATCTAGAGTGATCCATATAGAAGATAAACAGCAAGTACTTTGTATGTGTAACAGAAAATGAAAATGGAATCATAAAACCTAGAGCGGAAGAACTTCCAGATATCGTTGTACCATAATATGCCCCATCTTCGCAAGCCAAGTGTCCGAATTCGCTTAACTCTCATCTACTAGATGAGAGTAAGCGAATCGGACACTTGGCTTGCGAAGATGAATATGCCCCGTCTAAAGCATGATTAATTTTATGTCTGAAGTGACGTTGTCGTAAAATGCACAAAAAAGATTCTTCAAATTCTACTGAATTCTAGATGCGAAGGTGGATTTACAAACGGATATGATATGAATTTGATCATAAGTACCAGTGCCATTAAAACCACGATAAAGTTGAACATCCGAAGGAGGATTATCTGGAAAAAAAGAAATGAAAATAAAAAATTAAAGTTTCACGGTTTCTTCTAATTTTTCAGATACGTGTACACAGTTTATAAACTATAGCGCGTGTGCGTGCGTGCGTGCGTGCGCGCGTGCGTGTGTGTGTGTATATCCGTCCGTCTGGACCATCACACATTATAGGAGAATCAAAGGGAGCGTAAGTCCAAGCAGAAGCAATCTGTGATATTTCATTAAACGGTGTCATTTTACTTACAATTTTAGTATGCCGTGCATCACATGTTTACAAAGTTACTAATGTTTGTATACTTACAATATATGGCGATACTTCATAATATATAGCTTCCACTTCTGTTGTTTTCGGATCGGCCATGTTGTCATGTGATAATGAAACAACAGCGTTCAAATATTGATCACATGATAGTGAAATATGGCAGACGTTAAAACAAGTTTAGTGACAGGAAATAAAAAAGACCTGGAAGGAATTTATTACGAACAAACACCCGCAACAGTGTGTATTGTCATTATGTATATTTTGTCGCATCATCCTTTTTCTTAAAGTGTTTATAGTACATAAAGATACAGTACATAAAAAGTCGTAACGACTGTGTCAGACGTGTATTTATAAGTAGATAGGGAGATGCATGTACTCGGGATTATCTTTATCAAACACCTATATGTGAATACTGCGTAAAGCGATATATGTGCTGATTTTATAAAGTGTTTATAGTACCTACAGATAAATTAAGGTACAGTACATAAAAAGTCGTAACGACTGTGACGTGTATTTATATTTAATATATAGGTATTCTCTTTAGAGAAGTGGACAGGTACATGTATAGCCTAGCTATGCCTGTCCACTTCTCTAAGAAGACAAGCTAGATAGGGAGATGCATGTACTCGGGTATATCTCAATCAAATACCTGTATGTGAATACTGCGTAAAAGCAATTATGTGTATTTAAGGATTTCAGGCCGGATTCAAGAAGGCGTACCGGCCGTAGCCCCCCCCCCCCCCCCCCTAAAAAAAAAAGAAGGAGAGAGAGAAAGAGAGAGAGAGTGAATGGAGAGATAAGAGAAGAGAGAGAGAGAAGAGACTGCGCAGCGCGCACGATCACTGGCGGATTTAGGGGGTGGGGGGGAGGGGGCACGCCCCCTCAAATTTCAAAGATTAGGTACTCGGGATATATATACACATTTATGTGCAAAATATCTCGATCAATATTACCTGCCTGTCATTAGCTTGTAAGAAAGCAAGGCTGTAACCAGTGGGTGCACTGGGTGCCCATGCACCCCCCATTTAAACTGAAGATGCTAAACCTCCGGCTTCTGGGGGCTTCGCCCCCTGGCCCCCCTACCAGACCCATTCTGACCTCTAGGTGCCTAAAACACCCCCAGACGCAATGAAAAATGCAATTTCTCAGCTTCCGGGGGCTTCGCCCCCTGACCCCTACCAGGGCCCATCCTGGATCGTCTAGGGGCTTAAAACACCCCCAGAAGCAATGAAAATGCTAAAATGTTCTTACCTTCCGGGGGCTTCGCTCCCTGGACCCCCTACTAGGGGACTGGACCAGCTGTGGACCTGACTAGCAGCTTTAAATCCTAATACCTTAGTCTTGTGCACCCCCCCCCCCAACCACCCCCAAATGGAAATTCCTGGTTACGGCCCTGGAGAGGGTGTAACTTCACCTATAGTTAAATTTTACTCCTAAAATCACTTAAATTCAGGAGCTTCCGGGGGCTTTGCCCCCTGGACCCCCACCAGGGCCTTGCCTGAACCCACTGGGGGCCTTAAGGCGGCCCCCAGCCTCTGAAAAAAAAAATCCACGCCCCCCCCCCTAACCAAATTCCTGGATCCGCCCCTGGTATTCAATGTACACCGATCATATAGTAAATGGATAGTAGGATCTGGTATCATTTTGAAGGTTTTATCTTTCAAGTAGAAATCATACATGATAGGGATTTGGAGATTTTTTTTTATCATTATTGCTCGATTTATTTTACCTAGAATTTCGCACTGGGGTCTACGGGAGGAGCATATATTTTGAAAAGGAATTATATTTTCATAAAAACCTCTTGATAAAATGTTACACACATTTTCTCTCATTGGAATTATATTTTCGTTATACATTAAATACCTTAATTTTGATACAGACATCCCATAACGGTGATTTTTAAGGCCTAATTTGGGTCCGAATATAGGCCCTCTCCCCTCCCAAAAATTGTCCATTTTCCCCCCAATTTAGCTTGCATTTTTCCCAATAATAAAATTAGGAAAAGAAAAAGCAATTGAAAAATATAAACATTCGATGTGAATAATATACATCAAACTTAACAAAGAGTTATGGGAATGTTGCTTTAGATAAAATAATTGAAAATATTAGAAGGTTAAAGAAAATAAGATGTGTAAAATAAAGAAAAAAAAAATGATGTGTGATATGATTTTAAACTTATTTACTATAAAATTGATTTTTCCCAATTTGACTGAAATATCGACAATTTTTCCCAATTCGAAAGGCACAGGACCCTTAATTGTAAGAAATATAGAAAAATCACTGCAAATATTTATAGATTGTTCTTTATTCATTAATTTTTATTGAAATAAAAAATGAATCTTATATTTTTTCGGGTGATGTAGGTATCACCGAATTTTAGACGGTAAAACTCATCAATGCGCGAAGCGCATTGATGAAAAGTTTTACCGTCTAAAATCTCGGTGATGACCTGCATATCACCCGAAAAAATATAAGATTTATTTCTTATCATTTAATTTTATGTTACAACAACAAAACAATGTCCATTAGAATTATAGTTGTTGTTCAGGTACGTGATCGAAAATCACCTCGATTCTTAAAAGGTGTTTTAACCAATGAGAATCGGCGCTAGGTGATCACGTGAAATAAAATTAAATGATTTTCTAATGATTTATTTATTCTTTGAAACAAGCATGTGAATCTGTCGTAGTCTTTGTGTGTTTGAACGCGTCCAATTTCGAGATTTTTTCCTTAAAGGGACATGGACACGTTTTGAACTAAAAATGTTCAAATTTTAGATTGCCAATTTTGATGTTTAAAATGCTTAATCAAGTCATTTCTAGTGGTCAACAAAAATTTGAAGGTCAGATGTTGAGTTACAAGTATTAAAGATACAGCGCTCAAAAATCTTCGCTTTGTAAACAAGGCTCGAGCCTTGTTTATGTTTACAAAAAGATTGCTTCGTAGAAAATATCACCTGAGATGTGAGAAACACTAGACACTGTTTAATTGTGTTTAGAATGAACTACTGATTTGAAAAAAATCTGCTTAAAATAAAATGTTTAGTAGCATATTCAATATATGTAAGCAAAACCAAGGTTCTGGCCTTGTTTACATAACAAAGAATTGTAAGTGCTGTATCTTACTTGGAAGTCAACAGATGATGTTAAAAATTTTTCCTGGCCATTAGAAATACCTTATAGCATTTGAATCATTAAAATTGGCAATCTAAAATTTGAAATTTTTTAGTTCAAATCGTGTCCATGCCCCTTTAAGGCACGTGTCTACACATAATTTTAACAAACAAAAAATATAAGAATTATTTACCATTTTATTGCTGTGTATACATAGTATGTTGTCTCCTAAATAGCTCTTTCACTTGTTGATGAATTTCTAGAAAGTTCTTATAAACACGAAAAGATTGGATCGGATTGACATTCAGTGGTCAACGGTGATATAGTGGGGACGCGTGTGGTATTGTGAGCGCGCTTACAAGGTTCTTTAATATTTTTAAAGTTATTGATACACTTGATTTATTTCTAGAGTCGAGATTATACAAATCAAAGGCTAATACATGTATCATACTATTTTTTACGCCCGTTATATATTCGCTGTCTTGTGCGCCCGACAAGCTGTCCGTCCGACACGCTGTGCGTCCGACGTAATGTTTTCCTGACGGATGCATGCTGATGCTATGAAATTTGATCATAATTCTTCCCTCAAGAAGAGTTATATATAGTTTTAGCTGAATTGGTGAACCATAAGCTTCTTTAAGGCTAAAAGTAGTTCAAACAGTTTTCAGCGCTTTTTTCTCCGTTTCGGATACAGGCATTGCCCTTAAATTTAGTCACACACTTTCTCTTATAGAGAAATACAAGATATAGAAAAATTATATGCAAATATATTACACAATGAAGTATATTTCCAAAACATTTTATTTTTATTTTTTCTACGGTAACATAACGTACCCTGTCAAAAGAATTCTATACCAAATTTACTCATATATATAGTAATTAGGCCCCCAGCGGTATACATGTAATTGCATGTGATTGAAATCACAATTTGCGACTTCGTGATGTGCCTTTATACAATAGTTGATGCATATTTATGGTGAAGGGGAAAAAAAGCATACCCCATGCCCCCCAAAAAACAACTTTATTACACTTTATATACTTTAAACACGATTAACAAAGAACTAACTTGCCATTTTAATTTTACAGAGATGTCTCCAGGTGGGCTTCGTGGTACTTGTTGTTCTAATGGTTATAGTAAGTACATATTTTTTGTTGTGTTGGTTGGGAGGTCAAAATAATGACACGATCACACCTCCCAGTCGTTGAATTGTGTTGGAAGTATAGTGTAGTTGAGATATTTAGAATGGTCCCATTTTTGAAATGTGCTGAAAGACAACAGAAGACTGAAAAATGGTCATAGTTCCTTGATATTGAAATGTGTTGTAAGTCAGCGTAATATTGATCAGTACGTGCAACACTGTAGAGTGAACAGTTCCAATGTTGCATTGTGTTGAAAGTCAGCGCTTTTCCTAGCGAAACTAGTACAGGCCGAAGTTCCGTCCGCGACGCTAGACTCAAAAGGTAACAAGTCGTATGTAAAAGGAAAAAAAAATCAAAAGATATCAGGGATGATATACAATCATAAAATCGTAATAATTCAAGTAAGACCAAGTAACATAGGTCTTTTTGTCCCGAATATAAAGCAGAAGAGAACTGTAGGCAAAATCAACCCCTATTTCTTAAGCAATCCGCCACCCCGTAGGGCTCATAGACCGCCACCCCGAACGGCATATCGAGTTTGAAGCATAATTGTCTTAATTAGTCGCATAAATGAACTTACAAAGTACCAATGAAGCAGAATTCTAATGCTATACTTCATAACTATTCATATATTAGGAGAAAAACTCTCTAAGGGTCCATTTTGATACAGAAATTCGTGTCACAAGTTTAAAATTTCAGTACCCCTAAAAGTGAGGAGTGTTTGAGAAAACGGAGCACTCATGCAGGCCAGTTTTAACAGCCGAGAGTTGTTTAGTGATTGTTCCCTTCCGTGGAATATATTGTTTTGAACTAACGCGTCTAGATACATAATTTTTTTTAAAGTTTATTCCACTTGTTTGTCATTTTATCGCTTCAAATCCGCCACCCCATGTGGCGCATGTCCGCCACCCCTTATGTGCCGTTCTAGCCGGTGGAAGACGAAGATTACACGTGGCTGGACTCAAAGTCAAATATATTTATTTTTTTTAAAAATTGAAAAAATGCCCACTTCTTACACGCTCGTCGAAGACGGGACGTATTATGGTATAGCGTCGTCCGTCTGTCCGTCTGTCGATCTGTCTGTCTGTCCGAGCTTTGTAGGCTTAACCGTAAGCTCCAGGATCTTACAAAATGGTACAATTGATCACCGTGATGAGAGGAATACGCCTTATGTTTTTCAAGGTTGTAGGTCAAAGGTCAAGGTGATAGTGTCACTTAGTAAGGAAACGTTGTAGGCGGGATACAAATGTTAATATCATACGGTACCAATTGACTGAACCGTAAGCTCCAGGATCATAAAACTTGGTACAATTGATCATTATGATGAGAGAAAGACGCCTATTTTTTTCAAGGTCGTAGGTCAAATGTCAAGGTCGTAGTGTCACGTAGTAGGAAAACATTATAGGCAGGATGCAGACCGAACCGTAAGCCCCAGGATCCTACAACTTGGTACAATTGATCACCATGATGAAAAGAAGACGCCTATCGTTTTTCAAGGTCGGAAGTCAAAGGTTAAGGTCGTAGTGCCACGTAGTAGGAAAACGTAGGCAGGATACAGACTGAACCGTAAGCTAAGGATCTTAGAACTTGGTACAATTGATCACCATGATGAGAGGAAGACGCCTATTGTTCTTCAAGGTCATAGGTCAAAGATCAAGGTCGTAGTTTCACTTAGTAGGAAAACGTTGTAGGCAGGATACAGACCGAACTGTAAGCTCCAGGATCTTACAACTTAGTACAATTGATCACCATGATGAAAAAAAGACGCCTATTGTTTTTCAAGGTCGGAAGTCAAAGGTTAGGTCGTAGTGTCACGTAGTAGGGAAACGTATGCAGGATACAGATTGAACCGTAAGCTCAAGGTCGGAAGTCAAAGGTTCAATTGATCACCATGATGAAAAAAAGACGCCTATTGTTTTTCAAGGTCGGAAGTCAAAGGTTAGGTCGTAGTGTCACTTAGTAGGAAAACGCTGTAGGCAGGATACAGACCGAACCCTGTAAGCTCCAGGATCTTTCAACTTGGTACCATTGATCGCCATGATGAAAGGAAGACGCCTATTGTTTTTCAAGGTCGTAGTGTCACTTAGTAGGAAAACGCTGTAGGCAGGATACAGACCGAACCATTAGCTCCAGGATCTTACAGCTTGGTACAATTGATCACCATGATGAGAGGAAGATGCCTATTGTTTTTGAATGTCAGCGTAAAGGTCGTAGTGTCAATATCAGTAGGAAAACGTTATAGGCATGATACAGACCAAACTGCGAGACCCAGGAACAGTTAATTACCATGATGAGAGGAAGATGCCTATTGTTTTTTCAAGGTAAAAGGTCAAGGTCACTGTCAGCTATTAAGAAAACCTTGTAGGCATAACGGAGATCAAACTGTATTTGGGCTAGGACCATCAGACTTGGTACCTATGCACCTTATGCCAAGTGAAGGATGCATATTGTTTCTCAATTAGCATGATAATGAATTAGCATTTAAAGGACAGTACTAACTCTGCTGAAATATGAACCCCACTAAAATCTATACGGGCGTATTATGCCACGTTGGCGTTGCTCTTGTTGTCAACTCCGTTGACGACCGGAAGTACTTAAAATTCAGATCCCTAATTCATAACTGTGTACTTCGTTCGGGGTGTCTAAAACCAGAAATGGAAATATGATGTACTACAATGTGTGGATAACAAAAAATTGTACCCAGCCCCTAAAAGAGTCAGTTTGCTTTTGCTTTCTGAATTGGGATGAGATCAAAATTCAAGGTGGAATCGATTTATGACTTTCACTGGATTTATGATGGACGCTTCACCTCCCTCGGGGTTTGGACAAGTAACCTACTTTGAGAGTTATTTATCCGTACAGTGAACATTTAAGATCTGTCTCCGTGGGGATCCGGGTTAGAATAGGTCCCCAGTACACCTTGCTTGTCGTAAGAGGCGACTAAATAGGGCAGTTCTTTGGATGAGACCGGAAAAACCGAGGCCCTGTGTCACAGCAGGTGTGACGCGATAAAGATCCCTTGATCCTGCTCAAAGGCCCTGAGTGCCGAGCATAGGCCTACATTTTGCCGCCCTTCATCGGCAATGGTGACGTCTCCATAAGAATGAAACTTGTTAAACAATACACAATCAATCTTGGACCCTGGCTTAGATCTACAATCATGGCATCTATTCCTGAAACCAGCAGATACCCTGGTGTGGATCCATTATACATACATTTAACCACAGTCATTGATCAACGTTCTGTCCGCCTTCAAGCAGCTAAAGTAAAATTGAAAGACGCAGTGCAAGAACCATTTATTATAGAAGTTAATGATCGCAAGAAAAAATTACAGTTAAAAAAAATCATAAAACAACCCCCACCCCCAAAATAAGTTCCAAATTGCTGACTTAAACGGTGACTGTTGAAACTCCTGCAACATCAACTTGTTTGTCAGTAGACTGCCTCAATTTAAAAATTGATCATACGCAGAACAAGCTCTTGTATATCGAATCAGTTGAGAGACATACATACCATATGCAGGTGATTATGGAATGTTGCTACATGTACATTGATATAGGAAGTCGACGATGGAGAAGCTGAAATCATCACGTTGGTCATAAAATTGAGTTGTTAGTTTGCCGTAAATGACTACATTCAATAAAATATCTAAGTACGAAGCAGATGTGGAAGACTCAGTGGTGTATTTTATTTCGAGCTCACTGCATGGGATATATCGAATCGACTTATGAATAAAAATGATTATTATTAATAGAAACGTCGTTGATGTATACTATATCTAAATGTCGAATCAAATTGATTTTTCTCTCCTCAAGTAGAAACTTTTGAATAAATTCTGCCTGGCAAAGCAGCTAACAAAGGAGCACAATTCATGTTCATGGGAATTCCAACAGATTGTTGAATGACCTGATTATCAAAGACTACAAATATATTGTTAATGAGGAACTCCAGCATTGTTTAATATTACTTCAGAGTACTTGTTGCATAGAATCAGAGTGGAGTTGAACAAGTGATAATGTTAATGAGTGCATGTATGTCCTTCATGTAACAGAAGACCCCCATATTTACAGACTAAAGGTGGAGAAAAACACCTGGACTTTCAGTGGAAGACAATTTGTTCCTTGATGATTATAAACTCAGGAATGAAGAAAGGAGACCGACGGACGGTATTTATACTCGCTACCATTCTGTTGGTAATAGTCAGGTATTATTAGATAAGCGATTCTTTAGCATTCCGTCGAGCCAGATCTCCGGATATAAGTGCCAACAGAATGCTGTTAATATATAATAACGTGATGGAATTCATGAAACACCACGTTGTGAGAATCAATATGCTGAGTTGGCACATGACACTCCAAAGAACGATGGTATCTTGTTTGGAGTTAACCACTCAATCCAGACAAACCCCGCATCTTACGGTGACGTCTCACTCACTCAATCCTTCTCAAGGGTTCTGACCTTTGTAACAATTTGATAGGGATATTGCTACGATTTC